>JAGPOY010007962.1:0-10315 GCA_018983105.1 Silene uniflora | reverse complement strand
CTACTCCCATTGTCCCACATTTATTATTGTTAATTTTACTACTCTCGTTGCTGCTACTATGAATCGAATTGTTAGTTAATTTTTCATACTCTCTCCGTTGTTCCTACTGTGACTTTCACTACATGTGTTGTGACTTGTGAGTACTATTACTTTCACTTCTCCCGCCGTCATTATTTTTTCTTTCACTACTCCCGCAATTATTATTGTTAATTTTACTACTCTCGTTGCTACTACTATGACTTTTACTACTCTCGTTGCTATTATTGTTGCTTTTACTCCTCACATGTGTGGTTAAATAAATTTGAAATATTAGATTAGAATATTATTTAAGAGTAATAATTATTATTTACTAATTGAATTACAAATCCAATGAATTATGAATTATGAAATATATTATAGGAGTATTTTTTTTTGAAATCTGAATTGATTTACTTATATTTTAATAGTTTCCAAAATATAACGTATACTTATTTATACTTTAAGGAAACTCGTCATATTCTAATATTCTCTAAATTTATACTTTTAACCAAACTATATAATATTTACATTGAACTCCTTTGTTCAGGTCCGTCGCACAGCGCTAGTGATTAAAAACTACTCCCTCCCATTCATTATAAGTGTCCCATTGTGAGGATGACACGAGAATTAAGGAAATGAGTTAAATAATGTAAAGTATTGTAGTGGGGTGAGGTAATTGGAGAGAGGGAAGGTAATGTGGGTTATTATTGTTAGTGAAGTGATTAAAATAAGTATTGTTATAGGGTAAGGTGGGGTATTGTTGTGGGGTTGAAGTGATTAAAATAAGTATAAAACATTGCCAAAAATAGACAATGCGACACTTTTGTGAATAGACGAAAATGGACAATGGGACACTTATAATGAATGGGAGGGAGTATATAGTATAATTAAGTTGTATAAATTTATTTAATTTCATAGAAGTCCCTTGGTTTCTGGAATTAATATATAGTATTGATTGATAAGTTTTTCTTAACACATTTTACCAAGAAATTAAGTTTTGGAGCTAGTTTAAAGAATTTTGCGATTCAATTCAACCGTTTTGATCTAAGCATCCTATCGATGCAAATAGAATTGTTCAAATCGCCTTGACACGACGCGACTTAACCGGTTTTTACCCAGTTTTGTGTTGGGTGAAAACATATCCACCACGTGTTAATTAGCTAATAGTTAAAGCATGTCCAACAATGAGTGTTACTACGCGAAAACTTGCGCCGGTGATGAGCGTGGCGGAGACGTCTGGTGTTGGGTGTGTTGGTTATGGTGGTGGGCAGCATTAGTGTGGTGGTTGTTGTGGAGAGGAATGATGGACCTGTGAGAATGGTGGAGTGGTAGAATCATAGGAAGGGTTAGGGTATATAGATAAGGGTGTATAATAGTAACTTTGTGACTTAAAACTAAGAGTACTTAATAAGAAAATGTATAAAATTGAGTGAAATGCTCTAAATAGGGATTATATAAATGAATGAATTCGAGGAAGTACATGTCAAATCACATAGAAAATTGCGTAGGAAATGCCAAAATTTTTGTCTCTATTAGCTCCATGAGATAGTAATTAACATATTTTAAGATTTAAGACGGATACGTCTTAAGCAAGAGACACTCTGTAACATTAGGTAGTGTACGTTAAATTAATGATAATGCATTTGCTTAACATTATGTTAAAATTGCTTTAACATTTGATGAAAACAAGTGAATTGGTTAATTAATTTGTGTATAACTTGAAGTGGCTTTACGATACTAAAATCTAACATCACTTCAAAGTTGACAACTATCCTTCTTAAAGTTGGCCCATGGCAGAAGCTCACAATACCATTTATTTGTCGTGTCTGTTTCTCCATCATCTCCAAGACTCCAAGCAACTCTATCCCCCTCACATCGACCACTTCGTCCATTCCTCTCAAACCCTCTCATTCCTCTGCCATCGATCCCTTCGTCCATTTCTCTCACCCTTTATTCTATTATTCTCTCACGTCCTCTGCTCACTTCCTCTCCCCATTTCTCATCGACCATTCATTTCTCTTGATCATGAAGCTGAGATTCAATTGTCAGTGATGTCTGCCTGAACCGTCAATCTTCTCAGGTTCGATTTTTCAATTGTTTTTTAATGGGTTTTGATAATTTCATATGAAAGCATTGCTTTTTTTTTTCTCAACTTTTGTTCATCTGCTAGGATTTCGATAAGGTTTGCGCGATTTTAGACTCCGCTTGTGATTTACTACCAAGAACAAGACGCATTTTCATTTTACTTGAGGTAGGTCGCCTTTATTTCTCATATTGTTGTATTGTTTGTTTTTGGACTAATTAGAACTTTATATTAGTTTTCGGATTAATTGCCAGGTAACAATAGTTTTTTAGTTGAGTAAGTTGAATAATTTCTGGAATTTTGCAACAATTTCTGGGTAATTTGGGGATTAATTGCAATATATGTATGATCTGATGCAATGTTGAAGATATGGGTGTTTTTAGTTTTGTCAATTTTTGCTGAAATATACGTAATTTTTGTTCGATTTTCTTCTATTTATGTGTGAATTTAGAGCAATCAAGTGTTATTGTCTCAAAATTTGGATCTTCGATTGATGTTATGAAATTGTGGGCATGGGTTTAGGATTTTGAATCAGATTGATTGAATACCCAATTTTTATTCTGTTGAATGTCTATTGAAATTATCAGAACTATGCATTTTTCATTAATTGAGAGGTTTGGATCACAAATATTCCCTTGTGTGTCAGACAGAAGGTTTCAATCACAAATATACATCACAAGCTCAAGGTTGGGTTATGAAAATCATTAGATGTATTTAATGATTATCTGTTTGGCTTTTGGTTTTATGTGTGGGGTTTTGAATAGGATATGATCATTCTATCTGAGTCGAAGACTATTTGATCTGCCAAGGTTGTCCAGGATTGCAGCCTTGCAGGAGACTAGATGGAAGATAAAGTGGTAATTTCTATGTTATTATATCTAATCGTGTTATGCCGGATTGAAACAAGATATACTCAATACTTCCATTTATATTATCCGAGGGGTATCTTTCATTCTGTTATTTCCCTTTCTTTTATTCAATAGTTGTAGTTCTCATGACGGTGTGGTATGTTCTGTTGATTGGCATAGCCGTATAAAGGTGAGAAATTAGATATGTACTCAACTGTATAGTGGGTAACTTGAGTACTTGACAATTGATCACGGAATCTTTGATTTCCGTATTTGGCAATAATTTATATCAGGCTCTGTTACAGAATTTACAAAAATGCCTGTCACATGTAAGTGGCTTTCATAACAGATAGTTGTGGATATAATTGGTAAAGGTCTTGGGAGATTAGAATTGCTAGCTTTGTATTTTAGATTTTCAGCCACCCGTTTTTTGAATGCCATCCATTTCCTCTAGCCTCCTAAATTTAGTTTTTTTTTGTTCGCTAATGAATAGTATTACAGCCTTAAACAAATGTGTTGGTTTAATTTGCAGGCATGAAGATGGCGTGATGAGAGACGCTAGCTGGATTTTTGTATATGCGAGCTCAGTTAAGTATGAAGTTAATTATGGTGCCAGCTGAGACTTCTACCAGGATAGTCTGTAGGCCGGGTAAGTTAATTGTGGTATTGCGTGTAACCAACTGCACGGATAATGTAAGTACGTTGTGTGTTTATTGGTTGTATTAATTTTTTTTTTTTGGATTGATAGGCCAGGCAAATGGCGAACTAATGGCAGGCAAAAGGGAACGAGCATTCGTCTATTGGGATCGTCTATTGGCCTGGTGATTTTTTCCCTCATCTATGACTCTTTGTTTTGCCGTGAGGATTGCATATTTAATTGCTTCATTTGCATAGTTCATACATTTATTTAATCTTTTTGTAAATTTTGTAAGGCCTTTGCCAAGAGTTGCAAGAAATGATTCCTGAACATCAGGTATTTTGAATGATCATCTAACATTCAGACACGAAAGCGTTTTTTTAAATTGCTGATTCATATTTTCTCTACTGCTCATTTCTGTCTGTACTGGTCTTTGTAGGAACGGCTGAAGATGTTAAAGAAAGAACATGTAAGTGATCAGCTTTGGAACATTAATGTTATCATGGTAACAGCTTATCTTTGAGCAAACTTTTTCTTTCCTATCATTTTTCTGTAATATATCAACAGAATACTTTAGCTGCAGTGTTGCATCTGGATAAATCCCTATTATCGGTTATGCCATGTTGCTTGGACTCTTCATTTTATAAGACTTTAATATAGTTTGATGACATAGAAGAGGGTTGAGGTTGGGAGTTGGATTATAGGATTCAAATTGTCTACCTTTATGACTTGGGTTTGGGTTTGGCTTTCGATTTGGTTGAAGGTTGACGTTGGAAGTTGGATTATAGGAAAATACCCGGTTGTCGTTAGAGTTTTAACCACGGGAGTTAGAAAATTTGGGGGTATGCAAGTAGTATTGAAGTTAGAAAATTTGGCGCTTGGAGAAACTAATTACTGCTGGCTGTGTGATGCAGATCACAGATTACACCAAAGATGAAGAAATGCAGAATGTCCCCTAGGAGGAATATATTACATCACTTCGGAGGTAATACTGTAATACCAGCACGTTTATCACCTCTTTCATTTTAATGTTTGTTGATCACTGAGATAAACACGTGTTTATCTAATATATGAACTACTCTTTGATCGAGAAGAACGTCTCCTATATAAAACGACTCAACTCGGGAGGGTTTGGGGATGGAAAACAAAATCAGATTCAGAAAGATGATGGTGAAGACATTCTTGGAAAATAGCATAAAAGACAAGTAAGGCATAACCAGGGTCTGTTTACTTCCGTTAGGTTCATAGACCAACTCATCTCTCACACCTCTCCCTGTTTGAAAACCATAGGTTCAAAGACAAATAATTACCTTATATCTTGAATCGTGTTGATTGATTATTGATTGTTTGGTTTGATGGTTTGATTTTGAGTGTTCTATGTCTGTAACTTCATCCATTTGTGACTTAGGAAAATAGGGAGGAGGATGTAGGTGAGGCTTAGGGGAAGGGAAAGGAGGTGGAGCGGGAGGAGGAAATGTTAGAGAAAGGAAATGAGGAGGAGGTTGAGAGGGTGACCATTTTACCTTTTGGCCGGCAAACAACTTGGTGTTAAATCAGAATACCAAGATCGATTTAGGAAATACGGGTTAAATTGTGGATCTAGGTCGGGGTAGCAAAAATCCACAATCACTAGATCTAACATTATAACTTGAATCCATTATGTCCGCACAGAGCTAACACATTGACATTCCTGGACAAATTATCCCGTATGAGAGTGTCTCGTGTCTAAAAAATCTGCTGATATACAATTTTGGTATTTTTATCACTTGAATGTACTCCTCATCAACCCACCCATATACTTTTACTGTACTACTGTGTCTTTATCACTCAAGTCGTTGGCCTTACCCTGCAACTTTTGTTTTCTACTTTTGCAGTTAGCCGATTTTTGATATTAAGTAGTTATTAATGATATCACATAGCTGTTTCATCTGTTTAAAGTTTAGACAAAATACAAAATTAATGCCAAATGTTTGTAGTTTAGTTACTTTAGTAGTCCAGGTTTGAATATACAGCATATATATGGAAATGTCTTAGATATTATCGGCTTGGACGATTTTCTTTGCTATGTATTTTCCTAGGAAATGTATTCATGACGGTAAAGAGCTTCTATCTATGCTTTGTGGCCACTCTGAACCATTTGTTTCAACTCCTCCTGGTAATCCACCCGTGTAGAAACCATATTCATGTCACTGATTATCAAGCGATTTAGCAGAATGAAATGCATTAACCTGATTCTTAAGTTTTATGAACAAACCGAGAGTATATCCAACGGTGTAAGGCTATTGGCAATTTGCAGATGCTTTGGTTTCAGTGGTGCCATTGATTCTTCAGTTGTAAATTATCCCCTCTTACTCCCAGCCACCTAACATTACATGATTCACCAAAAAATGTCGATTAGAATGAGATAACTACATCATAATTGTAGACACCATATTTGTATGCTTC
Source organism: Silene uniflora (assembly GCA_018983105.1). Classification (NCBI taxonomy): domain Eukaryota; kingdom Viridiplantae; phylum Streptophyta; class Magnoliopsida; order Caryophyllales; family Caryophyllaceae; genus Silene; species Silene uniflora. The sequence continues at coordinate 4,284 of JAGPOY010007962.1, read as the reverse complement.
GTGTGAAACTGTCTCACTTGATGATTCTTCTCGTTACTTTATGGGGTTAGTGGACATTTGGTACACCGTAGCATTTCTAATGCCTAGGAAGTAGAATTTTCGATGATTTTTCATTTTATAAATTGATAGATCGGTTTGGCTGAACTGTATGGAATGAAATAATAAAGAAATTTCCACTTAAATAAGAGCATTAGGTAAAGAACTTGCTCTATTTTGGAAACATTGAATCTCACACGAGTTCAAGTGAAAAGGTAAAGACATATGATCATCATCTCTTATGGGATGCCAAGTCATAGAAGACATACGTACCAGCCGACCAGTGCCAATATGGCTAGACTAGGGAAAGCCTTGGTCTTTTTATGAGAAGAAACCTGAACAAAAAGTGCAGTTAATTTCTTAATGTGCATCTTTGCCACATGCCTGAGTAGGGCGAGTACGTGAAAAGTGAATATCATACCTTGTAGCTAAATCCGGATACCCTTTGGGCTTTGGCTATTGATGAGTATGCTTGGAATGTGATTGAAGAAGCGATCTTCAGTCAGTCGCTGGACTATTGTGTGCTGTAAACAATCACCCAACAATTGCTTAGTACATTCTCGACGATTGTAATGTATTGAGCTTCTATTTTCATGGTGAGGCTCTCTAAAATACTCATATCACCTTTGATTGAATGCCCTGAATATCCACAAACTGAACAGTCTGATTTTGCTCCTTTTCCAGATTTTACATTTTAAGAAAAGCATTATTCAGAGTTTTCCTTTATAAAATCTCAGACCATCAATCGTGTGTTTAAGTTTGATGGGATTTGCTTAGTTTCAACCATGCATGCTACAAAGTTCATGATTAGGTAATTCATACGTAGTAATATTATTGAGCGAGTCTTACTTAAGACGTAATATCCCTTTTTAGTTGTAACTAGCGGGAAATTGTATAATCCTTGTTTATTGTTTCCCTTTTACTAATCTAGTGTTTTATCTCACGTGTTGTTAACTTATATTCTCATCTTATAAAGTGAGACTTACATTTTATTAACTATTTGCAGCGGATGAAATAGAGGAGCTTTTGATGGAGTACAAGACCAATTCTTTTCGAGGTCATTATAGTGAAAGATTAGCGTGTCTAATAGAAGCATTATGATATTGTCCCTTGGCCCTATGGCCTTAAATGTGTATCACGTTTTTCAGTTTAGTTTTAGCCATATTCTGAACAATACTAGCTATCATGAAATCGCCTCTTGGCCTTATGGCCTTAGTTCTATATCATGTTATTTTGAGGATTGTGAATGGAATGTTCGTGTGTGTCACTAATAAACGTTCATATATGTTAAGAGTAAATACAAATTCTAGCTTTCATGTGCGTGAATTCGCGATGATGATGGCAGTGGTAATTTCATCCTTATTTTCAACCTATTAAAGATTTCATCGTTTAAGGTTTTTAGTAGGAGTACCTTGAAGCTGATATGACAATTTTAGTTCAACGAGAGTCTTGTGACAAGCCATAAAATAATTAAGGTTATAGATGTTCCTTGAGATAGAAAATGTAGTTGTTAACTCGTCGGTTGGGGTTTAATGTGCAACGGTTGAAGAGGGTAAATACACTGAACAAATTATGTCAAAGAGACCGCACGCCTTAGCCTTAGTTGCCAAAAGGATTTATGACAACATTAATTCACAATTAGTGCTTCATTGGTTTTACGAAACCCTCCGCCAAGAAGGTGGTCACACGCTTAATGTGATTTTTCGCAATTATGGTGATGGTTCAACTCATATAATACACCCATATACATTAAAATGCTAACCCAATTTTTTTATTGAATAAAGTAATTACACTTGCGCGAAATACCTCGCTTTACTATAAATAGCGACAATCAATTTTTAAAAATTGAAGGGAACGGGAAGGAGGACCATGACCAGGTACATTAGCCTCCTTTGTGACGTCACGACTCGAGGCCGAATCTTAACTAAAGATGACAATACCCAAGTAGTTTACCGTCCTTTATGGCGTAAAGACTCGATACTAAATCTCAACAAAAAAAGTTAGGCCGTCCATATTCAACCCATTCTTGGTTTAAGAGTTATTCTGTAGACCATGGTTTTAAGGGGGTATTTGTGTTAGAAAAAAATTAATGTCATGATACTCCTTAGGTTCTCTATTAAGTATTGCTTGCATTATGAACCCATATAAGAGAGAGGAAGATAGGAATCATAATTGTTCTCTTCTTCGAATGTCATCTCGTGAAGAAAGAGAAGGGAAAGGAAAGATACATAGAAGGGGAAGCATGAGGGAATAGGGTAATGACGGGAGAAAGCTATATGGTTTGCCTGGTTTTGTTCAAAATGACGGGGAGAGGGGGGATGAGAGATAATTTATGCTTGATTTTACGTAGATTGAGATGGAGAGAGGCAGTCGGTGGGATAACGAGAATGAGACCGTGTGTGCGTTGTTTGGTTCAGATTGAGAGTGAAAGATGGTGTTGGATGGAACGTAAAGGGATAGGGGAGCAGGAGGCAAAGAGAAATGGGAAAGAGGAGAAGGAGATTGTATATATAGGCAATGGAAGGAGGGGGAAACATAGGGAGACGAGGGGAAGGAGGACAATGGACAGAGTAAGAGAAAAAGAAATGGAAGTACAAGGAGAACATATGTTCGGAAACCCATTAACTTCAACATGATTCAAAGTGAGTTTTTTCATAATTTTTCGGAAAGTTCTATAAGATTTAAGTATTTTTCTTTTTTAACATAAAAAAAGAGTTCACTACACAATCTTATTGCTTTTTGACCAAATTTTGGAGAGCGGCGGGAATGAGAATGGGGAATCATGAGGTTAGTAACGGTCTAGAAGTATTATATATGCATAATTTATCTCTTCTTCAACATGACATCTCGTGAAAAAAGTTTTGGAGGAAGAGAAGGGAGGGGTAAGATAAGGGGATAATTGGGAATCATCAGGGGAAAGAAAACGGAAATGGAGTGAGGAAGAAGCATAAAAAGGGGGTAAGAGGAGAAGGGATGGGCCGAAGGAGAAGCCGCAAGTGAAAGGGAAAGGGAAAGGGAAAGAGTACCCATTTGACTTTCGCATGATTTTAAGTAAGGAGGATGAGAAGGACATGAGAAGATGAGTGGGAACGAGGGGGGAGAAGGCAAAGAGAAATGGGAAAGAGAAGGAGACTGCATATACAAGGGAAAGAGATGGAAGCATAGGGGAGGGGAGAGGAGGGGAAGGAGGACAATGGAGAATGAAAAGGAAATGTAAGTACGAGAAGAGGATAATGTTCGAAACTTTCCCACGATTCAAATTAAGTTTTTGCATAAGTTTTCGGAAAGTTCTATGATAATTAGTACTTTATTTCTTAACATAAAAAAGTTGACAACACAATCTTTTGATTTTTGAACCAAATTTTGGAGTGCGGCGAGGAATAAGAAGAGGAAGGACGWGGATGATTTTAGCTGAGTAATAGTCTAGATTATATATATGTATGCCTAATTCCTCTCTTCTTTGACATTGAATCTCGCGAAGGAAGGTAAGGTGGAAAAGAAAGCGATAATGATGGTGGAGGGAAGGAAGATGATAAGAAGGGGGAGGAGAAGGAGGAAGGGATAGCGAATATGATGGCRAAGGTGGCGGTGTGCGTTCATAAWCCTACATTTTTAGTGAAAATKTTTARAACYTACTATTAGAGTTATGTATAGTTTACCCGAGTCTGGAATGTGTTTTTGTTATTTCGCAAGTTACAACATACTACAATAAGTCTTGTGTATTCCATTTAATTGTGTTTTTAAACAATTAACCATCCAAGCAAAAGGCGTAGGTATAGTAGATAATCACGCTCTCGGCAAAGCTAAATATGAATTATTTACGAATGTAATTTTGTTTACAGTCGATTCAACCATCATAACACCACAAATACCAATAGTTTTCATTGTGTGCGGTACTGAATATGTATGTACAATCAGATCATAAAAAAACGCTAACATACACATGAACGTAAACAATTGAAATATCTTAGGGGACCGCGCGCGAAAGCGCGCGGTGCAACCAACTAGTATAATTAAATATATAATTAATGCAAATTCTTAATTAGGCATGCAACTATGGCCCATAGAACCGTGCCATGTATCCGACTACATGTCGTGCCATCCTTAGATCAAACAAGGAAAGAAAATCAGGGGTTGTGTCGGAAGTGCAGAATGGGACACGTTACGTTGACTTGCCTTGTGTGCAGTCTTGCCCGTACTTACATTGTATAAATACCGATCATTGTTCACCAGAAGAGATAACTAATT
>JAGPOY010007950.1:0-11822 GCA_018983105.1 Silene uniflora | reverse complement strand
GCTCATAATCAACAACTCAATGATATATCAACACACAATCACATATGCACATTACAAGAGAATCTTACGCAAACCACAGTAATACTGAGTAGGATAACCTACCTTATTCGCAAATCTTCGCAATAACAATAATACTCTAACCGCAGAAATCCTCTTCTACGAATTCGTCACCTAAACATGCAATAATTATAATCAAGATCGCTACTAACTAATTCTAACTAGGCTAATTAGGGTTTACTATTGTTAGGAATAAACAAGCGAGATTAAATCTTTACTTATCGCAGATCTGGATCCGAATCTTTGAGAATTGGGCAACAATATTCAAGGAAAAGCTTATTGTGTTCTTTCTCTTCAAAATAGGGTTTTAGAATTGTAAAAACTGATTATGAAAGTTAACTTTTCCTTTTATACTAATTTACCAAAAACCGGAAATTCGTATCTGCAGACCGTCGGCTCGGTCGAGCTACATCTGGCTCGACCGAGCTAATCTGAGCTCGGTCGAGTCAAAGTGACTCGGCCGACTGAAATCGTTCCAGGAACTTTTGAAACTAGACAACTCGTGAAATTCTTCTAAGTGTCATATGGCTCGGTCGAGCTACTTCTAGCTTGGCCGAGCTACTTATGCTCGTAAAATCCTTAGTGTTACAGAAATTGCACTACACGAAAACAAAATCAGGTTCACATTTCCAAATCCTACCAAACAAAATCTACTTGAATTAAAATTAAATATACCATATACCTAGGCCCTGTTTGGCAAACATTAGAAGCGAAAAACGTTAGTAGAATACGATTAACAAATTTTAGTAACACGTTTGACCATCCAATTAAACTAGCGTAGTTAAGAAATATTGTTTTCTAATTAGAATATTAAAGGACAATTAGACAATTTTCACGTATAGATTGAGTAGGTTGCTACAATATGCTGCTATTAATAACATATTTAAAACTAGTAGATTCAGACTAATACAGAATATATCTTACCAAGCACATAAAATTGGTAGATTGATTGATTCATCTACTAGTTACGTTAAAGTGTGTATTTTTTTTATATTTTAAATCCCAATTCGGGAATTACTTGCAATTAATCAAATCAGAGGCTAGAAGACTCATAATGTGCGGCAGTAGAGACTTCGCCCAATCTCTACGACCAAAATCCCAAGATCGAACATGAGCAAAACTATGCGCAACACTATTAAAAAGTCTACGAACGAAAGACCACGAAATAGACTCAGAACTAGTACATAACAATAAAATATCATTGACTATAATATGTAAATCACTTCGCCCCTTCTTCCGGCTCCGCAGCATCTCGATACGGCTTGACAATCGCTTTCCACAATTACTCGCTTGTACCCTTTCTTCAAAGATTCCTTTTACACCTGAAAGTATCGCTTCCGCCGCCGCTTCGCTTGGCTACATCTCCACGTGACATTGCTCCGTCTATCCCCACTCCATACTCCCGTCCTCACCCCGTAAGATACCCCCAATCCCCTCTCAGCTCCCTCAGTAACTCCGCATCGGTGTTAATCTTGACAACCCCCGCCTCCGGTTTTTTCCAATCTCCACCATTTTCCTCCACACCTCTCCTCTTCACGCCGCAATCGCCCGTCCCCCAAACCTCATCCACCACGTCCCTCACCCTCCTTATAATATTATCATCCCTGCCCCTCAAACACCAACTTATTCCTCGCTTCCCATTTCGCCCAACCACCCGTCACAAATATAAGCCCTCGCCCCCAACTCCCTCCAAACCTCCTCCACCCAGTCCCTCATCCTCTCAACCCTTCCTACTCCCTCTACCGCAAGCCCCAAACCCGTCCCATCCTCCCACATTCCCCAACAAGATGTAAAGCCGTTTTCGACTTATTATAACAAACAAGGCACATGCCACCACGATTCTTCATGCGACAGGCTATGTTGGCATTCGTTGGCAGGGCATCTCGACATAGCTGCCGGGAAAATATCTTAATTCACGGCCATATATCCACCTTCCAGATGCTATTCCACAACGTCTTTTGATTCTAATAGTTCGATTGTCCCTCTTCCGCCTCGTGGTCCTTGGCTAACATTCTGTAAGCTGACCTGACTGAATATATACCGTCCTTCCCCGGGTCCCAACACCAAGTATTACAACTCTCATTTAGGCTTAGTCGGATTTTCAAAATGCAGTCCTGTTCAAAAGGTAAAAATTAGAGCTCTAACCTTATTTGTATTCCAGGCCATACCATTCGGCATCATTAGATTTGCTCCTCGCTGTTATTTCCCCTTGGATAAATAATATTTTTTACTAGTTTAGATCCCGCGCAATAAATGCGCGGTATTTCTATAGTTTTTATTTTTGGGTTACTTTAACATGCTGAGTTAATACCTTATTAGTTTTTAATATCTCAAGTCATTATATTTTTATATGAGAACAAAAAATTGAACTGTAAAATTATTCAAGAAAAATGAGTAACTTAAACTGTAAAATAATAGTGGTATCTCATTAGCTGTTCGTTTTTCTCGTTATTATGTTTTGTTTTGAGGAAAAAACTTATAACAAAAAATTAATCCAAGAGAATTGAGTAATGTGCTAAAATGTATTTTTTTTTTAAATTGTTTTTTATACCACAAAGCTAATGATTCTAATTTATAAATTTTCTCAAATTCTTTTATCTTGAGACTAATCAAAACGTTTTAATAATTTTGTTTATATATGAGTCAAGTCATTCTCAAATTGTAACATCAATAAAAGATTTAAGTTTATCGTTTACCTTTAATTATATTTAATTAAATATTATAGTTTAGTATTTAGTGAAAATTATACAATTTGATGAAAAGATTAAATTAAATGTAAGGAATTATATAATGAAATACATTATATTTATTAATTTCCTTATTTAGTGAATATAATTAAATTATCAATAGTTTTCATTTAGTAAATAGGGGATTTCCATATTATGTGTAATAAAATCAAAATATCTCACTAATGTGTGCTTAGTAATAGTATCTTCTAATTATGGTATATAATTAATATGATAATGTGTGGGGACCAATCATAGCCTATTTCATTTGAGCGGGAAAATTTCACAAATCCCTTATCCTTTTAGTTTTAAGGGGATGATTGAACTGAATTTAATTGGATCCGAAAGAAAAGGAAACGAATCGAATCGAACCGAAGTACCGAACCCAAATACCCAATAAACTCAAATTCTATAAATTGAGTCAGAGTTTTGTAAAACCACACAGAAACCCCTCAAGGCTCAACCATCCACTATATTCTTCCTGCAATCCTGCAATTCTAATTCAGTCTACTTTCTACACTGTTGCTTCAAATCAATGGAGGTAACATCATTCTCTTCCTCTTCTTCTACTTCTACATGTAGGATTTTAACCAATACCAACCTTATGTCTCTCTACACCAACAAAACTCCCACAAAAACTAACTTAAACCCTTCAAACATTCCTTCATACCCTTCTCTTCAATCTTCTCCTGCAACATTTTCTGTGCGAAAATCATCTTCCTGCAAAGCTGCTCTCGGTACCGATAAAGACACCATTTTTACACCCAAGGTACCATCTTTCTTGTTTCAATCATGTTTTCTGCCTTTTTCTTATGTGGGTTCATCAACTTTTGCTGGTATCTTGTAGTTTCTGATAACAATTTGTTGAAATTTGTCTGTTTTTTTATGTCTAAATGATGCTCTGTCTATATATATTTTTGTTTTTTGAGGTTACTCTTTCTTTCCGTCCCAATAATTTGTCTACCCTTATTAAAATACCCCTCACAAGTCACGGTATTAAAATACCCCTCACAAGTCACGGTGAATATAAAAGGTAAACAAATGACTGGGTCGGAAAGAGTATTTGAGTAGGTTAATGAAATGAAAAGCAATGTTTTTGGATTTTGAATGATGCTGGAGTTTATTGATGGTGTTCAATTGATTATTGCTGCTAAGAGTTATTAATTGATTTTAACTGTCTTTTAAGTTATTCTTGCAATTTAACTTATACTCCCGTCGTCCCAATCACTTGTTTACTTTTGAAGTATCCTTGGCAAAGAATGAAAAATGTAAAGAAATGATTGAAACGGAGGGAGTACAATCTTTTGGGATTAAATTGGGTTTTTGAACTGTTGAGTGATGCTGGAATTGTTTTTTAGGTGGGGTTTATGATTATATAATGTTTGATTTTGTGATAGGTGAAGGGTTTACATGATGAAGGTCATAGTGTGTTTGAGCTTTCAAGTTTGACAGCTTTATCTCCCTTGGATGGTCGGTACTGGAATAAAGTCAAGGACTTGGCTCCCTTTATGAGTGAATATGGATTGATTCGATACCGAGTTCTCGTGGAGGTTAGTTTCTGAATCTTCTTGTTAGTCTTATTACTGCGAGATGGATTATTGCAGCTTGGTTTGTGACATAGTAACTGGAAATGTCCGTTGCAACTTGCAACATGTTGCTGGTCTTAGACGAATTTTGTGTGTAATGTATATCAATGTAAGAGTTTTGCGGTAAAACCTGTCTTCCATATTGGTACTGGCAGTAGTAGGAATACTGTCAATAACTCTTAAGTCGATCGTGTTGAATGCAGTTATTAGTGCCCTGATTCATCTGATAAGTCTTTGTAAAAACTAGTCATCTCTTTCTTGATATTTGCAATCTCGCTTCAGATACAATGGTTGTTGACGTTGTCCCGCATTCCTGAAGTAACCGAAGTGCCAACGTTTAGTGATGAAGCACAACAATTCATGCAAGGTTTGATTGATGAATTTGATGTGGCAAATGCTTTGGAAGTCAAGAATATTGAAAAAGTGACTAACCATGATGTTAAAGCCGTCGAATATTTCCTAAAGCAGAAGTGCCAGTCTCATCCGGAGATTTCAAAGGTTTTGATTTCTAAAGACATCTCCTTGATAGTTGCTTGACAAGCTTCGTTAGCTAATTCCAGAGTGTTTCTTACTAGCAGTTGTTGAATGGTTGTTTTTGCCCTTTAAGAACTTTACCTTATTCCTCGTTGGCAGGTTTTGGAGTTTTTCCATTTCTCTTGTACATCTGAGGATATCAACAATCTTGCTCATGGATTGATGCTCAAAGAAGCATTAGACAAGGCTATGTGTCCTGTTATGGATGAAGTTATTGGAGCTATGTGTAATATGTCCAAGGAATATGCTCATATTCCAATGCTTTCTCGCACTCATGGACAGGTACCTAGGAAATTTCTCAACCTTATTGTTCATAAGCAATTGTGATCGATGGTAATGGATATTTCCCAATGTTTATCGTGCTTCAAGAACTTGATGCTATTTGTTATTTGTGTGTTTGCATATCTTTAGTGGTGGATTTATATGTAAATAACCATTGTGTAAGAAACCCGATTGTTTGAAATGGAATATTGTTAGGTAAAAGTAAGAGTGTAAAATACATAAAAATAAAGAAATTTGTAGCACAATTTTTGTTGAAGATAGTTGATTGGCACCGCTATAAGTGGGGTCCTAGATTTTCTCCTACATACCTTTGGTGAAGATATGATTATACGAATCATTGTTAAGGTCCCTAAGACGTGAACCCTAGGTGGTAATTCCATAATCAAGTCTTGTAGGTAATGTTGTATTGGGAATGTCGATGATCCAAGAAACAAGGTGTATGGCTTTGATTTATTGTTGGGTAAATGTTGTGGACAATAATGATATTTTTATGTGAGTACTACTTTTTGGCAGAAAACTAGTTTCAACGAAAAACAATGTTGAGTGGAAAATAGGGTTCCAAGCAACAATTTATGTGTGGCTGAACAGAAAAGGTAAAGAGAATGGAGGAAGGAGGAAGATTAGGGGAGTAGGTAGGGGAGGACCTGACCATGTTTTGTAAGGTAGAATAAGTTGCTCATTGGCACAGAAGTAGGATTTTCCTTCGTACATGCCAAACGAAGGAAGCAAGAAAAATCATTTCCAGGAAGAAACATGGCCTATTGGATTTTAACTTCTCTTATAAATCATACAGCTACATTTCAATTTTCCATTCCTTCTTATTTTGTTAGCAACTGCATTTTCTGTCATCTCGCACACTGAATAATACCATCATCATTCCCTGCCTTATGTTACCCAGCCTTGGTATGACTTACGACAATTTACATATGTGTTTGACTGGTAATGGCTGAAACTTGGGACATGTGGATCTATTTGTAGTTTTGGCCTTAAGGTACAGAACACGCCTTTGATGTCCACATTAAGCTCAAATATTAGTGGAATTCACGAATTTGAGGGTTCTAATGAGATGTCACAATGTTTCGTTCCCATCCTTTGCCCTCAGCTTCTTAAGTTTGCTTCAAATGATTTCCTTCCTTGCTTTTACTGTAACCTTGTCAGCATCTCGTGGAGGGTTGGGTTTGGATACTTCTCATTTCGTGTCGGATAGACGCTTGGCGGCTTGGCTTCAAAAGTGAAGAGCCGGAGTAACATGGCTTCTGTTTTCTTCTTTTGGTATCTCCGATATAGTTATCTGCTGCGAAAGCGTGTTGATTTGCCATCGTTACATTAGCTGTGATGATAAATTTGTTTTCTATTCATCAATTGGCTTGATAATGAGCTAATGACTGCAAAGGTTCACATGTTTGACGGTGTGTCTCTCAATCAGTTACTCATATTACTTTCCTTCCTGTAAATTTGTAGCCAGCTTCACCAACCACTTTGGGAAAGGAAATGGCCATATTTGCAGTCAGGTTAAGTAGAGAAAGGCGAAAAATTTCTCAGATCGAGTTATTGGGAAAGTTTGGTGGTGCAGTGGGAAACTATAATGCTCATATTGTTGCATACCCTGAGGTCAACTGGCCGAAAATTGCAGAAGATTTTGTGCAATCATTGGGATTAACTTTCAACCCTTATGTGACACAGGTATACAGCTGTTTTCTGTTTTGGGGTTCAATAAACTCGCCTTGTCATGATGCCTAACATTATATTTGCGGATGACAATTTTATTTTTTAGCATTCCTAGTTAATTTTGATTATTTTTGACTATTATTTCTCTTAATGTTTTTGCAGATTGAACCTCATGACTATATGGCTAGCCTTTTTCATACAATTATCCAGTTCAACAACATTTTAACTGATTTTGATAGGGACATATGGGGCTATATCTCGTTGGGTTACTTCAAGCAGGTGAATAATTTTTAGTTTTGTATACAATTTTGATCAGTTATTGGTGTGGTGATCATATGTTCCATTATGAAGCATGTCATAATTGTTTAATCTTCAGATAACCAAGGCTGGTGAAATTGGATCCTCTACAATGCCTCACAAAGTGAATCCTATTGATTTTGAAAACAGTGAAGGAAATCTCGGCAAAGCTAATGCTGGTCTATCTTATCTGGGCATGAAGTTGCCAATTTCACGATGGCAGGTAATGCCATTGGTTTATAGTTTCTCCAGGTTTTGGATAGCTAACCTTTTCCTCCTGGCTATAACTCCGTCCCATTTATATTGCATACACTTGACTCCGATTGTCAACTGAAATGAAATTTGATCATTATCCTTTTAAAAATGATGATAATGATTTTTTATTGTTTTAGTTAGTGGTCATAGTTACACTGGTTGAATCCCAAAGTCAAATGGCGACAGTATAAATGGATGGATGCAGAAGTATCATTTTGTTGCTCATTCGTCTTGTGTTGATAAACATTTTAGACTAGTAGTCAATAGGCCAACACTCTCTTTGTCTTGTGCTTTTTTTCCCCTTAATTATTAATCTCTTACTTATGTTTTGATTATTATTCCATGCCCAAATTGGTAAAACAGCGGGACCTGACAGATTCAACAGTTTTGAGGAATATGGGTGAAGGACTAGGACACTCTCTCCTAGCGTACAAAAGCAGCCTGCAGGGTATTGGAAAGCTCCAGGTCAGTAGCTGTGATTGATAATAGCAATATTTGTTGTTTTTCGCATCTGGCTATTCACTGTAAAGTTAAGGCTCTACATAGGCTCTACACCTATATAATCTAGAGATATTAATTAAGGAGAATGATAGTACCATGACATCACAGAGAAGGTTTTTCGGAAGTAAGATTAAGGTTCTCTTCACCAAATTGGTTGATGAACTCTTACCCATATTGTCAAGTTACAATGGTCTCTGGCTCTCTGCTCTACTTTTTCATCACCTTTTATAATTTCGTGTGAATTTATTTGAACATAAAGGTCAACCAAACTCGACTGGATGAAGACTTGAACAATTCATGGGAAGTGCTTGCCGAACCTGTACAAACAGTAAGTCACACTCGATTCCTCTCTTCTGAATAGTGTGAACATTCGACAAGGAATGATGCTAATTGTTGTTTAGATGTTCTATAGTCAATATCCTCCAATGTGATTAGTTTCTTTGGAATAGGGTAAGTTGGTCATAAATTTAAGATCTAATTTCATCAATTTTGATTTGTCTTCGAGGAAGGAAAATGGTACCCTCCATTTCCCTCTAAACTTATTTGCTAACCAAATAAGCGAATTTTATGTTCTGCTCTCCCCCTTTCCTCCCTTTTCCTCTAATTCCTTCCATCCAAACAATCCCTCAAATTCTTCAAGTCAAGGGGTAATATTGATATTTCATCTCTAAATTTTCAATGTGATCTGTAGTCATAGGGGTGCCATAAAGAAGGATTGAAGGGGGTAGGTGTTACTGCTTCAAAATACAGTCGATGTAACGTTCAAAACCCTCACAAAGTGTTCGTTATGTGATGTCATAACTCAGATTGACCTTGGCCTTATGTTATCATGAGATTGCCTCTGCTCTTTTTACTACGCTAGTTAGGTGTAGACATGATTTGGTCTCAGCATATTAACCCTTGTGGCTTGATAACTGACAAGTTCCAAAACTGTAATTTGTGCCTTAATTATTGTAATCAGGTCATGCGAAGATATGGTGTCCCAGAGCCTTACGAAAAACTTAAGGAACTGACGAGGGGGAGAGCAGTTACTGAAGAAAGCATGAGAGTATTTATTCAAGGATTAGATTTGCCTCAGGAGGCAAAGGCTAATCTCTTGAAGCTAACCCCACATTCATACATTGGAGCTGCTGCAGACTTGGCATTGTCTGTCGACACCGCCGTGAATTTGGTGAATGGATTCTGAGGGGTTTAGGCAGTTTTGGTTAAAGCCAAATCGCTCACAATTTTCCAATTACGAGAAACAAGAGCTGCATTTTTTTCAAGGGTCATCAATTTAACCAGGTGAACTTAAACTCACTTCTCAATCTTATTAAAGAAATTTTCTTAATGTAATTGCTTTAGCCTAACGACTCAAAAGTCCAATTAAGCTGGAGCCTCATGGAATGTGCTGTGATAGTGTGTCTGCATTTTTTAAAGTAATAATATTCACTCTAATTTTGAGGGATACTGAAGTTTCTTCAGTAATTTTATCTTTTAATTATTATCGGAGTTATGATTGACCTGCTAACAAAGGCTGCCAGCCACTTCAGAAAGCATTCAATGTGGTAAAGTTGGCAACTTGAGCTTGATTAGTTTCAGAAATACTTGTGTAAGGCGGTTTTACATCAACATAATTGTAAAGCCGCCTGATGTTTTTTATATAACTACTCTTGTGAAAGTAGTTATCGTTGTTTTGTGTGATTTTTTTGGTAATAATAGTCGATTGTAAGAAAGATATTCTAAAACCGTCTTACACATGACCTTTTGAGTTAGTTTAGGGAAAATATTACAGTAAATTGGGATCTGCACTAAGACGAGCGTCTATTAGGTGTGGTGAATTCATCGAGAAGATCTAGAATGATAATGTAGTGAATCTAACGGAGCAAAATAGTGTTCCCTTTGTTCCTGCAGAAAGTTTAGGCTTGCTTTTGGGTCGACTATTTAATGCTACGGAATTCTACTCATTGTCGATGCCACCACACTTCATGCATAATAGGAAGACCTAAAGTATTAGTTGGGACCCTCAACTAATAGTTTAGGTCTCTCTTTATAAGGAATTAGCTCTCCTCTTGAAGTGTATAGGAGTCTCTTTTAGATGATTTAATAGGCTTGTGGAGTTAGATTAGTTAATTTGTATTGTAGCTTGGCCCGCCGTAGCTCCAAAGTCCATAAAAGAGAGACCTATACTGTTAGTTGGGACTGACTAAAATGGAATACGTAAACCATACGCAGGAATAAGGTATTATCACATGGTTTTCGGAGGAAAAATATATTACAAAGAATGTTTCCCTCATGATTGTCAGCAAAAAGACTCAGTTTTCCAATTCCATCATAACAAAATGCACTCCCATTATATATGAGGGAGGTGGCTTATGACTTAAGAGATACATGCAAGCACAGGCACAGCTAATATAGCTGTCACCATGCGCATCGGAGGACGTGAAGGAAAACGGCCTCATCGCAAGGGATCCAAAGTTTAGGAGGGGTCATAGAATCATCATGCTGATCCCGTGCCTGGTCTAGCAACGCTTTGAAGAGAGGATGCTTGAGCAAGGTGATTCTAACGACGTACCTCCTCTGTTCATCACCAACATACACTACCATATGACCCTTTGGCACGTCGTTGGGAATGAGATTCCCAGCTTCACCTTGGGACAATGGCATAAAACACCATTGGTAGCAAGACTCACATTGTTCTTCGGCCAAGTGTATGACCTTGGTACGCATTTTGCGGCACCTGTTTAGGGATGCTTGGATGAACTTACACTTCATTCCAGCAAAAGTTGTTAGAAGTGAAGTGTGTATGTGATAATGAAATGCTTTAAAAAAGAATGGGTTATATATATAGTATGGAACTTGAAAGGCGCCAGCTTTGGGGCATTTAATGTCCCTTAAAGAGGACCTAAATGATGATGTTTATTGACCAGTTGAGACTTGAGAGAGTGCCATTTACACTTTGATTGTCAAATTTACAGTACCAATTTCAAAGAGATTGAGTACGGATCATGTGGAATTGCTGTTCTTGGTGTTACACTCTGGCATTGTGGGTCTTTGATGAATGATGAGTTAGTTTACATGTTCGCATAAATAGACCCGTCACAAATGTTATTTCGACTCTTCGGCTTTAGACCATACATGATTTAATGGATCTCGATCTCCATTGTACTTTACAAGCTCTAATGTTTTGGTACTTCTACTTAGTTTTCTCCTGTAAAGACATGTCCATGTACCCATAAGTCATAACATAGGGTTCCGCTGTTTCAAAATTTGAGTCTTAAGAGTGCCAGACAAATGCATGTATTCGTGTTACTTGTACCCGAGTTTGAGCAACACAATATATAATGGCAAGGATGTCAAATGACAGTAAAATTAGAGTGTGATATGCAAGCCTTGGGTTTAAAACCATTTGACATTGAACTGCACTTGTGTCTATACTAGAAAAATAACAGTAACAGCAAACAGTACCCGTTTTCTTGTGGTTTAACTTAAAAGTGAGATTTACTTGTCTGTTCACTTTTGGTTTTATTTCTTGTTCTAAATCTGTCATGTTACTATTACTATTACTAGTCAGTCAGTCAGGCCCTGTTCTTTTGAACTTAATTTCAGTTCATTTCAGTTCATTTCAGTTCAGTTCAGCTCGATTCAGTTCAGCTCAGCTCATTCAGTTCAGTTCAGCTCTTCTCTTTACAAATTAACTCTTATTTCAGTTCAGCTCGATTAAGTTCAGTTCAGTTCAGCTCAGCTCGATTAAGTTCAGTTCAGTTCAGCTCGATTAAGTTCAGTTCAGACAGTTTCAGTCCAAAAGAACAGGGCCAGTTATCTTGTATTCCAGGCGTCTTTTTATTCAAGACTCAAATGTGTCCATGTGCACTTTGTGAATCCTTTTGTTCAAACACGAATTCTCATTTCTAATGCTTCAAAAGCTCATATACAA
>JAGPOY010007906.1:7982-20142 GCA_018983105.1 Silene uniflora | reverse complement strand
TCGAGCTTGGGGCTCGATTTCCGGAATTGGTTCATTAACCGTTGGTTGCTTGGGAGTTGGTGCTTGCACTTGTTCCAACACAAATTCTACCTCTAGCTCATCTTCAACCACATCTTCCACTATCACTTCATCCCGTGTTGGCTTGGTTTTCTTAGGGTTCTTGGGAGCCTCAACCAACTCCCTACCATTTCTCAAAGAGACCGCTTTAATTTGTTCAATGACGGGAGGAGGAATGGTGTGGGAGGGGAGTATCCCACCTTGATTGGGTTGTTTGGTGAGAGTGTTTAGAATTTGCCCCACTTGAGTCTCAAGGTTACCAATTCGGGAATCGGTAAGCCTATTTTGTTGGAGCATTGCGGTTTGGAACTCCTTTGTAGTAGCTTGCAAAGCTATGGTGTCTTTTTGCATTGACACTTGGTTCATGGCAAGATTTTTCATCATATCTTCCAAAGAACTCGATGGTGGGTTTTGATTTTGGCCTTGGTTGAGATGTGGCTTTTGGAAGGATGTATTTGAGGGGCCTTTTTGGTTTTGATTTTGGGTTTGTTGTTGGTTTTGGTTTCCTCCCCACCCCATGTTAGGATGAGATTTCCATCCCTCATTATAGGTGTTGGAATAAGGGTCAAACTTCCTAAACCCCATTGCATTTACCGTTTCACTTTCATTTCCCTCCATCAAGGAAGGGCACCCATCGGTGGGGTGGGTAGGATCATTGAAAAGCCCACAAAACTTCACATGTGATGTGCTCCCACCTCCCTTGGCAAACTCTCTTACCAAGTTAGTAAGGTAGTCAACTTTATCCTCTATTGGACTCGTGTTTTGCCTTGACGCGAACCCCACACTTGTCTTTTTGCATTTCCTTCCAAAGTTCCCGGAACTCCCAACAAGCCTCTCGATCAATTCATTTGCCTCTTGGACCCTAAAATGTTCAATGCCACCTTGAGTAGAGGCTTTGATCATTCTAGCATCATCTTCTATTAATCCTCCACAAAAGTTCAAGAGCAAGTCATGGTCACTAAATCCATGATATGGGCAACTAGCTAAGAGTTGCTTGAACCTTTCCCAAAACTTGTACAACCCTTCTCCATCCATTTGCTCAATATTACTTATCTCCTTTTTTATTTGTGAGGAGAGGCTAGCGGGGAATTACTTGTCTAAGAAAGCCTTCTTCATATGGTTCCATGTGGTAATGCTCCCCGTTGGAAGATAGTAGAGCCAATCATTAGCCGCATCCTTTAATGAGAAAGGGAAGGCTCTTAGTTGGAGTTGCTCATCGGTGACCCCATTGGGTTTCATGCTAGAGCAAACCAAATGGAACTTGTTCAAATGCTTGTTAGGATCCTCCATGCTAGTTCCATGAAATTGGGGTAGTTGATGTATAAGCCCGGATTTGAGCTCAAAAGTGGCATTTTCCGCTAGAGCCGGAAAAGATATACACAAGGGAACTTGAGTGAGATCCGGAGCGGTGAGTTCTTTGATGGTAGGGCCCCTTTGTGGTGGAGCTTCACGGTCACCCATGATGATGTTAAGAGGTTCAGATTCTAAAACACGGAAAGTATTGTTAGAAGAAGAAGTGTCCTCCTCTTCTTGGTGAGGTTGAGTGATTGCGTTGATTTGTTCAATAACCGGTGCTTCCCTTCTTATGCCTCCACCTAACCAAGCTAGACTTCTTTGAATTTCCGAATTGAGCGGTAGCAAAGGCTCACTAGAGTTCCGAGTATGAACCATGCAAGTACCTACACACGAGCAGCGAATCAAAAGCTCTTCAAGGATTAAACCAAAAGAAACTCAACCACTACAAACTCTATCGTAAGTAATTAGACACACTATTCCAAAACACAATTAAAAACACTAACAAAACCGTTACCTTCCCCGGCAACGGCGCCAAAATTTGACAAGCCTAAAACGTCGCAATTAAAGGCGCGCAAATTAACAATCTATAAACCTCAAAACATGCTAATTACACTAGTTCTAAAACAAGTATAATGACAAGTAATGGGATCGAACCCAGGAGAAGGGGGGTTTTGCAATCGGTTTTCAACTATGTAAATAGAGTAATTGTGACAAATAACAAGTAAATAAAAAGGGAGGGTTTTTGGTTTGGTTTTCAAACAAACAAAATTCAAACAAGAGTGTCCAACAAGTAAACAAGCAAACGTAAACAATTGATTATAAAGACAGAAATTAATCAATATGAGAAGAAATCTTAATCGAACCTATTAATGGTCCTCTAATGGTTGATTAACAACCCAATCTCTCTTTTAATTACTATTATTACCCTATTGTGAGAATCAATTCTCCAAATCTCCAAAATAATGGCAAAAGACAAGGAAAACCACTTAATCAATTTACCCAACTCAAATTACAACCCAAGTGGTAATCCACACATTGGGTTATAAAGCAAGAAGATGCAAGCACAAGAGATTCAATAGGGAATGATTAGATGCAAGGAAAACCACTTAACAAATAATCACAAGTCAAAACCTTTCTTAATGACAAGATTAGGAGGAAAACCACTCACTAATCTAACATTAAGTTGTTGCAAAGATGAATCCACAAGGTAAGCCACTTAATGAATTTAACAACAATGATGTTAAGAAATTGAGAAGATTAAGCAACAAGGAAAACCACTTAATTACTTAGATCTAACAATGATCTCAACATCAAAACAATTAACACAAAGGTTTCAACAATAATAATAATAATTAGAGAAAGATTAAGAGTCTTACAACCAAAAGATTACACCTTTAGGAAGGATTAAGAATTGGAGATTAGCTCTCCATAACAAGATTAACCCAAATAAAGATGATTAATTCCAAAATTACAACTTAATTCCTCAACAAAATAAGATTACCCAAAAGATTATGATAGATGGTGCCAAGAGATGTAAGATATGATAAGAGATGGGAAGAGATGGTGGGAGATGGTATGAGATATGTGAAAACCTAATGTAATCACCTATTTATAGCCTCAACCTAATTGGGAGTAATGAGCCTCCAACAACAAAGCAAATGCGAATTGGCGAAACAGAGCAGCAGGAAATCGCACTGTGCGAATTTTCAGCCGCACCGTACGAGTTCGGGTCTGGACAACACTTTTTCAAAAGACCATATCTCCCTCGTTACTTGGCCAAATGAGGCGTGTGACCTATCGTTGGAAAGCTAAGAACATAAGCTTTCACCTCCACTTGGCTTGCATCGATAGGAGCTCTAGAACTCAAGATATACCCATTTGAAGTCGATCCTTATGCAAACAAAGCTTCAAGTCTTCAATTGCTTTCATCCTTTCAATTCTTCATGACTTAGCTAGTCTTCCTTCTTACTTGTAGATGTTTTGTACCATGGTAAACTTTAAGATATGCCTTTGCTTCCGATCATTGCTCAAAACTCCATTACTAACCCCGACACTTGGAAATTGATAATAGTGACGTAAATCATGTAAAACCGCATCCCAATGTCGCTTTATTGTACTTAAAATATGCGAAATAGATAGTAGAAATACGAGCCTATCAGTTACTACGACTAGCATCAAGTGTTCGAGCTGAAAAAATGTGAGAATTTGAGAGTTTGCGTAAGTTGCGCCATTTCATAGTCGGGGAAAAAAGGTGATTGAATTATCGTGGTGGTCGACTGCACGAACTTCATCAATGACGGTCCTATTGGAGAAAGTAAGATCGTGTTTTCGTAGGGCGTCTTCGACGACAAAAGCCGAAGAAAAAACAATAGTTGGAAGTTGTCCAAGCTTAAGAAACATGATCGGGCCATGTACCTCAGCTAGTTTAGCTAATGATCTATGAAGCGAACGACCGACACAAAAGAGATTTCCGAAAATTGGTAGGGATGGTGAAGGGCATAGTGGTAGTTTTCTTGTATTTGATTTTGTTTTGGTAATAGACTTTATTATTAATTAAGGGACGTACTTTTTCAGATTTTACTCTTTCACATACGATTTTTACAATATTACCCTTATCATTTCTTTCATTCCTTCTCCCCTTAAACTTTTTCTCCCTTTCCTCATCCCCCATCTCCACTTCTGTTCACCAACTCACGCCGGCAGACTTTCCCACCGTCGACACTCCGCGTCCCTCGCCTGCACTCTCCCTCCCTCGCATTGACTGTCCTCTCCTCTGCGTTTACCAGTTCCGTCATTCCCGTCGCCGGCAAAACCTCATAGCAGCAGTCTCATATGCCAATCGTTGCCACGTCTCACCGGCCGACCTCGCACCTTCCGACATCGGACTTCACCAATGCCGACATTCCAGTTCCGCACTTCCGCTTCCTCTACATCACTGCACTCCGTACACCTCCTCCTCCGACGACCCATACCCGACCCTACCGCCCTCCGACGACCCATACCCGACCCTCCCTTCCCCAGATTTGCGTAACCTAGCCCACCACCGGCTACCATCAACACCACCACCGTACCCTATTATTATTATTATTATTATTATTAGGCATGATACGCTAGTCGTTATGCACACCAAAAATAATACCTAAGTACAACTAACAGAAGCTAGTGGCAAGTAGGGAGGTAATTTTCTATCTATGAGTTTTAACTGTCGGTCACTAAATCGGGGGTTTTAAATTGTTAACTATCTACTAAAGACTAGGGAAAAGAGAAATAAGGTACGAGTAATAAAGGGCAATAAAATTGACTAAAGTAAATCAGATAGAGAGGGAGTATGCAAAGATTTCGGTCCGCCGTGTCATCAACATAAACGGGTTAAACTAGGTCGGTCAGTTCGTTGGTAGGAATGACTGGGTCGTCACCTTTCGGTCCTTAAACCCGACTATACCTTTCGGTCTTAAGTCGTCCTAAAGTCATTCTTACTTAACTTTCATCCTCATAAGAAATCGATTATTGCAATTAAACAAGCCTACCCTTCCAATCTTTCGATCTAGGTCGGGGTTAACTAAGCGAGTGGTCTCCTGCGTGCACTCATTCAACTAAAACAAAAATTAAATTGCTCAACTACAATTCCTACCGTAAAACTGCCCTAACAAGTTATACCCTAGCATGCATCAACACGGCTTCCCTCATCCTCACATACACGAGAATTAGCTACTCATATTATAATTACTAACGGAAGCAACCAACATAATCAAGCTAATTAACGACATAATATGAGAATAAAACAAAGTAATAACTAAATTAAGGTAGAGAGAAATACGGTTTCAAGCGGTCCGGCGTAGAGAACGTACGATTCCAGCTTTAAAACCTCAAACGAAAGAGTAAAAGGAAGAAAAGAACGATTAAAAGTAAAAAGAGAAGTTTTGATAGATGATCAAAGATATCTTTAGGTCTGTCGACCTTATGTGTTTTTATAGTAAAACACATACATAGTATTATTAACCTACGGGCTTTCCTAACGTAGCTAACCCTAAAAACTTCTCGATCGAGCACTTAAGGGTCTCGATCGAGGGACAATCTTCAGCAGCCTTTTCGATCGAAGAGTGAGACCTATCGTTCGAGATCTTCTCCTTGCAGCTCTCTCGATCGAACACGGGACAGTTCTATCGAGATCTTCTACTCTTCAAGTCCTCTCGATCGAGCACAGGACAGCTCGATCGAGGCTTTCTGCTCGTCCAGTCTACTTGGTACTCGTTGACTTGGGTCAATGTGTGGTCAACGGCAGGCTCCATGCTATTCCATGCACGAGTGATCGTCTTTTGTGCCTCCATCTCTAAATATGCAACTTTCGGGCCAGAAAAGCTTGGTTTCCGCTACAATCCGGCTTATATCTGCAAAATAGCAATACAAACACAAAGTAGTCTATTCGGGGCATAAAGCGATATAAAACCATTTAAAATCACAGAAATACGTGCCAAAAGGGACTGTAAAAGTCTATATAATATGCACGTATCAAGGCATATCAATATCAATTTTACTAAAAACCAAACCTGATAATTTCAATGATAATTGCTAATAAAAATGAAATTACTTCACTAGTCGATAAATTATAATCCGTTGTTTAAGTTTTTAGATTAATTAGATTTGATTTTAGGGGAAAAAGTATGAATAAGAGTTAATTTGTTTATGATTAGCGAAAAGGGTAGGATATGGAAATTTTATGAAAAAATGTATGTGAAAGGGTAAAGTTCGTATGTGAAAAAGTAATTCCGTTAATTAATCCTACAATGCAAAGAAATAATATTATGTTTAGATAATAACTAGCATAAAATTCCATAATAGTAATGGATTAATGATTTTATGTTGTTGTGTTATCTTGCTAATTATAAAGGGGAGATGGTGCTTATCGACTACCCCACCGCATAATTTAAATTACACTAATTTATGGGTAAATTATATCCTACTCTCAGTACATGGTTAACTACCAAAGGAGTTATTGGAAAAATTTAAAAATAAAATAAAAAGAAAAAAATTAACTACCAAGCAGGGGCGGATTTGGGAGAGGGAAAGTGAGGGCAAGTGCCCTCACATGACCAAAAAATATCAACTATATGTATTTGTTTGTTCCCCTTATATTCAATGTAATAGCATTAGTATAGTGGTAAGTGTAGGGAACTAATATCAACTAGTCCCTGGTTCGATTTCCACAAGTGATTTGTTTTGCTTGTTATTTTGCTTTTTGCTCTTTATTAGCTCTAAAATATGAGAAAATTTTATGGTTTTCATTTTTTTCATTGCTTATTTTTATCTATGTAAGATTTACTTTTCTTTCTAGTATTTTGCAGAAATAATGTAGTTTTTCGCGATATTTAATCATGTATATATACCGATAAAAGGCTACAAATACGTAATTAAGCGTGAAATAATATTAAAATTACGGCCGAAAAAAACAATTGTGCCCTCCCATGCCAAAATTCCTAGATACGCCCCTGCTACCAAGTATGTTTAATTGTAGGTTTTCTTTTTCTTTTCCAAATTAGTCAATTAATTAACTTTAAAATCCTATCAAATTCAATAAATTTATAGTTTTCATCTAGTCTTACTTCAATTATCAAGTTTATTGTTTATAGTTATCAAATTAAACCACCATATCCAATAAACTCAAAATGAATATAATAGGGTTATAGAGTGAACATGTCATTAAATAACTCATATTCATCAAATTACACTACCATGTTCACTAAACTCAAAGTGAATCAATGTAAATATATATTTGAGGCTTTTTTCGAGCGACGTGGTAGTCTCCAACTTTTTTAAAACACTTAATATAATTATAAATTTTTTACTATTTTCCTAGATAATTAATTAATTAATTATAGTTTTTCTATTAGAATTAGAAAATTTAAATTATTTATTTATGCTTTTCTATTAAGATTATGAAATAATTAATTAATTACAGTGTTTCTATTATAATTAGAAACTTAAAATTAATTATTTATGATTTTTCTATTAAGATTAGGAAATAATTAATTGTTTACAAATTTTCTATTAGAATTAGAAAATTAAAATTAATTGTTTATGATTTTTCTATTAAGATTAGGAAATAATTAATTATTTACAAATTTTCTATTATAATTAGAAAATTAATATATTATTTATAATTTTCCTATTAGAATGACGCAAAAGAAAAGATAAGTAGACGGGTGATAAGATTACTAGGTGTAGAAACGTGATGATTAGCTTAGGATTTAATTAAAAAGTTTAAGATTACATTATCGCAACATATAATATCTTAATTAATACTTTATTTACGATGGAGTATGTATATTTAGGAAAGTAACCAATCAGTTTAGGATTAATTAAAAAATTGAGATAATTTATTTCAAAAAAAAAAAAAAATGGGATAGTATAATTAGGTGAAGAGAATTAATAAAAGTGGAGTTATACGGGTCACATGTCGAGTTGGAAGGTCTTAACAACGACATATTTGACATATAATTTTTGTAATAAGTTAGTTAGGGCTCATGATGTAATAGTAATATTTCAATATATTATTGTAATTTTCGCTGAGTATTTAGCTGCATATTCTAAAAAAAAAAGCTTATGAATATAAAAATGTCATATTAAAATTACAAATTCATATAAACTTCGTATATATAACTTTACAAAAGTAAGTCGTGCTATAAAATTAAAATTGTTAGGAACGTATTTCAAACATCAAAAGATTAAAACGTATTTAATGTCATTTTCATCTCAGGTGGCGAGTAGTCGAGTACTATTAGATAAAACAATCTTATACGATAGTATCGAAGGCAATTTCACAAAATGTTCATCCCAAGTTTGGAAATTTCGAATTTTTAGAGGTCACTTTGTAGTATTACCCTTTAACCCCTGTTGAAAATTTTTACCCTCGCTTACTTCAATTCCTAGGTTCACCACCGAAAATAAATAACTTAATACTAAAATTGAGAATATATATAGATATAAGGTATAACTAGTTTTGTACCCGCGAAAATCGCGGACTTGTTCTATTTATCCCGTTTATTTGTTTTTTGTTGACGTCCATATTTAACTAATACTCCCTCCGTACCA
This sequence comes from Silene uniflora, assembly GCA_018983105.1. Taxonomy (NCBI): domain Eukaryota; kingdom Viridiplantae; phylum Streptophyta; class Magnoliopsida; order Caryophyllales; family Caryophyllaceae; genus Silene; species Silene uniflora. Next base: position 11,700 of record JAGPOY010007906.1, on the reverse strand, counting down.
CACCAAAGGTAACGTAGGGAAAAGTGGAGTATTTAAGAAAAGGTGGTAAAAGTAAGGGTAAAGAGGAAAAAAAATAGGTGGGGTATGTAATTGTGAGTTTAATTGTGGGTTGGTAGGTGGGGTATGTAGTGACATTTTGTGTAAATATCAAATGAGTAAGAGGATAAATTGGTAATGTTGTGAGCCAAATAAGGAATGTTACCTTTGGTGTGGTACGTCCGTTTATAGTAAGTATTACCTTTGGTGTGGTACGTAGGGAGTATATAAAATAAGTTTTTTTTTTGGAATATTCTACATGGTACCCCTCAATTTTTTGAGTTTCTACGTGGTACCCCTACACTTTTTAAAACATACTCCCTCCCATTCATTATAAGTGTCCCATTGTCCATTTCCGTCTATTCACAATAATGTCTCATTGTCTATTTTTGGCAATGCTTTATACTTATTTTAATCACTTCAATCCACAACAATACCCCACCTCACCATATAACAATACTTATTTTAATCACTTCACTCACAATAATACCCCACATTACCTTCCCTCTCTCCAATTACCTCACCCCACTACAATACTTTACATTATTTAACTCATTTCCTTAATTCTCGTGCCATCCTCACAATGGGACACTTATAATGAATGGAAGAGAGTACATGGTACCCCTAATTATTGTCAATATCACTAAGTATACCTCTAAACTTTATTTTCCGTCAATTAAACTTAGTTTTAGGCGTTAAGTGATGACTTGGACGCGTAACCAAGCTTGTCATTTATTATCCCTTGACAAATGGACTCTATTAGGCTCAATATCCATCTCGATCCTAATATTATTGATATATATGGGCTAAAAAATTTTTGACGGAAAATTTGTTAATCTCATGCCAAATTATCACGTTCATAGATAGTATTGAGCCTAATAGAGTCCCTATATGATGGGATGTTAAATGACAAGCTTGGTTATGCGTCCAAGTAAGCACTTAACGCCTAAAACTGAGTTTAATTGACGGTAAATAAAGTTTAGGGGTACACTTGGTTATTATGACAACAATTAAGGGTACCATGTATGTTTTAAAGAGTGTAGGGTACCACGTAAAAACTTGAAAAGTAGAGGGATACCATATAGAATATCCTTTTTTTTTATCGCGAATAAGCTATAAGCCAAACATTTGTAAATGTTGACTTCCTTTTACATTATTTTTCATGATCATAGTAATATAGATATAAGTTTTAATTTGAATTTTATGTCCATATATTTTAATACATGTTAATATTATTCTTGAATATTTTGTAATCAACAATTTAGTGTATCTAATTTTAAAACTATAAATGTTTGTTTAAACTTTTTACAAATTTGTTATTTTTCTATATTTATGATGTACATCATAAATTAAGCTAAAACGGCTACGTTGTTAGATCAATAAACAAAGTACTCCAAGATCGCGGTTACATATCTGATAAGTTTTTTAAGAAAGTTAAATAGATACTTCTAATTTAACTTTTCCACAAAATTATACTTTTCTAAAAAAAATATACACGTAAAATAAAGAATCTCGCCGATGATGAATGGTGATGTTTTGTAAGCCAACTAAAAGAGTAAAAATATGTTTTCGTTTTTCACATTTAGATCCAAACATCTAATCTCAACTTTTCATAGCCTCTTCAGAGTCAATAATTTGCAAATTGAGATAGTTAAAGTTAAAATTAAAATAAAATAAGCATCATCTTAATTACAAAACTAACTATACAACTTATTAAACGTTTAAAATCTTAAAAGATAGAAATTGGGACTATCTTTTTAAAAATACTGTGAACGCTTTAATCACATGCACATATACACCTTATTTTTCACTTTTCATAAGTGTGCTAATTACAATATTTAAGATGGTTTTGAAATAAATCAAAAGTAACAATATGATTGTGAAGCTTTATAATCCAAATTATTGGTACCATATATAAGACCTTTTAGCTACTATCTTTATTGTTAATGAGGCATTTATATAGATAAATTTTACTATTTAAATGATCAGAGTAAATTCTTAATTTATTTTTATAATTTAGTACATGATCCTATGGTTTTCACTAAAATATATTATTAGTAGCTTTATAATCCAAATTAGTAGACTTTTTATTTACTACATATAAGATCTTTTAACTACTATCTCAATGATTAATGAAGAGTTAGATGGAAAAATTGTACGATTTAAATGATGAGGGTAAATTCTTAATTTATTTTAATAATTTAAATCATGATCGGTATTATGATTTCCATCAAAAAATATTGGTAAATCTTATTAAGATTTTCAATAAATAAGTATGTTGTAGCCTTAATATTAATCAATATAAAAATGACATGTGTAATAAAATTAGATGTTTTAAGTAGCCTTTTGCCTATATATATATATATTTTTACAAAACAGAATAATAAAAAATAGAAAATTTACTACGATCCTCTAAATTCGAATTAAAAACTTAAATTTTTTTTTTATATTAAGTGAGACAATTACGTACCAAATAAGTTGTAGTATCTTAGAACATGGTTCAAGGACGGATATCAAGTTTTTGTTCAACTAACACCTTCTAATGCCTACACATTTCCCATGTTTTTTTTTACACACTATGTTAATAATATTAGAAGACAAAGGAAGCATCACTTACAAAAATAGAATAAGAACAAACATACACTTAACGATAATTCAATTAATCTTGTAAGAGGGTTTACATAAAGATTGTATAAACTAAATCTACCACAAAACGATATTAGTGGATAAATTTCAAAAAATTGCGCGTTTTACAATAAGCTTTTATAAATTACACAAACAAAACTCGTAGAACATACCTTATGTATAGCATAATTAACTCCACAATCCTAACTTTGCAATAGTAAGAAATTTGTACCATTCCATCTGCAAAAATAAATCAAGGTGAGAAATACAAATTGACATCAATAAAAGTTATTTAAACAATACTAAAGAAAACACAAATCTTATGTATGATATAACTTTATTTTTTTCACAAATGCAAATGATTCATAGAAAATATATGCAATGAAACGTTTCAATAACATTTGAATATGCGAAAAGATTATATAACGAGGAAATTAGAGCACACAAAAGAGTGAAAGACAATGTAGTACAATTTACCAAAATTTTTCAATTAATATTCAAAGCGTTAGTATATATAAAATATAAATATCGCTATTTATTAGAGATTCATACTATCATTACACACCATAATAATTAAAAAAAAAAATCTGGCAAAAATGAAAGAGTATTTAAGCAAAAAGAAGATACATACCCATTATTTTCCAATTTCATGCAATATTATTAATTATGTAAATATGTTATTCTCCTGCAATTTCAATACAAACACAAAAATAATAATTAAATAAGATTGTAAATATTAATTGAAAACACAAAAAAAAAAGATAAAAGTGAAATACTCCATTTAGTTTTCGCAATAACTTCATAAAATGAAAGAGTATATACTTTACCTATCAACTTTTTGAATAAAATGAAAAGTAAGATTAGTATAATATTTATATAAGAAATTTTTTTAATTAGTTTTCGCATTAATTTTGATAATTTATACGAGAGAAAAGAAAGATTTTGTGAATGAAGATGGAGATAAAAAAAAATTATGGTACTAAATAAAAAGTATATATAATAATGTTGAGGGTATACAAAAAGCCTATCTCATTAAATAAATAAAATAAAGATTAAA
>JAGPOY010007884.1:0-10358 GCA_018983105.1 Silene uniflora | reverse complement strand
TGTGTATCTTCCAAGAGATATAATATTCAATATCCTACTTCTTTTTCCGGCTACTGTCCTACATCGGGTTGTGAGATATGTATGCAAGCAGTGGAATGATATAGTTAACGACCCTCGTTTCATCAAAGCCCATTGTCAATTGTCTTCTGCCGGTCTACTTGTTCAAAACCCCTCTGATGATCCTTTTCAAGTTTACTATATTGAGGGAGACGATTCAAAAGAATTTGCATTTCCGTATCCTGCCAGAATTCATGGTTCCTTTAATGGGTTAATTTTATTTCAAGATTTGAATAACCCGCTAGAATTAAGTGTGATTAATCCTCTGACTAAAGTGAAAATTAATCTGCCTCCCGTGCGAGGGTGGAGAGCTTTCTCATGTATCGGTTTTGCAATTACTTCCCGTGGTCATTATAAAGTGGTGGTGGTTGTTTATGACGCACATCATTGTCCGAAAATACATGTGATGGTATTTACTATAGGCATTGATAAAGCTTGGAGATTTGTCGATCTTCAAGGTAACTCAGAGATGGAGTGTATGCCCTATTCTTGTCCGCGCTTTATTGCTGGAATGTTGTATTGGTATAATAACTATTACCCTTGTTTTGCCATGGATGTCGATACTGAAAAATTTTATCATTTTCCTAAGCCAGGTGACTTTGTTAAGATATTTCAACGAAGCTGTTTTATAAGCTTGGGAACAGGTCTAGGCTTAATACGGACCAGCATAACAGATAAAAAGAGTCTTTGGAAATTGACAGACGTAAAATTTGGGGAGTGGATTGAAGTGGCCGGGATCAATATAAATGCAGCATATTGCACGGTTAGAAAAGAGTTGTTTCCTACCTGCTCCTCCTTCATTCCTGTTATGTTGATTGATGATATGTTTTGGTTTAACCATGTTTTTGACGGGAGGTTTGTCGTGATTCGTTTTAATCTGGTCGACCAAAGCTTTGTGCTTTTCCCGATCAAGCATAAATTTGGTTTTAAGAATTTTTTTCATCATGTACACACATTGCTTTCACCCAAGAAGTGTTATTCGTGACTCATTTAGAACTTGAATCTTCACGTAAAACAATTATTCGTTTAATGGAGATTGATTTGATTTCTTAGTTTTGTGTTCGTCTTGGACTCTTGGTTATCTTCACGCAAAGCAATCAAAACCGGTATTCAAAAGCACCACCATCCTTCATCCTCGTTTACACTCATAGATTTCACCCAAGCTTGGCTCCTTTACTGTTAGAATGATTTCGGCATCCAATAGGATTGTTGATTGGGCTAGCTACTTAGTTAACTGGATCGAAAAATGACATGTCCGTTCGACAATTTGTATTAATGGTATGATGTAGACTCCCAATGACGTAGCTACCTTAGGGCCAGACTAGGCCATGGCCCGGGTAGGTTTTTTGGGCCTTTAAACTTTTTTTTTTTGGGTAATGTTCTTTTGTGGATAGTATGACACAAAAAACCGTTTTAAATGAAATAAATTGAGTAACTTAAAAAAGGCACTTATAATAAACCGTAACTTGAAATTTTAATTTTTAAAAGTCCAATATTTAAAAATGAAGATAAATACTCCGTAGTATACTCGTTGTTGAGCTGTAATGATAACTTTTTCAATGTTTGTGTTGATTTTTTTGTTCGCTAATAAATATGTATTGAGCAAAGTCGTTTTTCTATAAATAAATGTATTCCATATCTAAACAACAATAAAAAAAAAACTTTACTAAATTTACGGAGTAATGTTTAAAATTCGGCCTCATCTAGAATTATATCCTGGCTACGTCCCTGTAGACTCCTATCTACTTTTTTGGTATAAACGGGGGGTGTATGATAGATGAACCAACTCAACCAAAACCTTAAGGTAATGGTTGAGGCCCAACTATTATAGTTATTCTTAATAGTGTATACTGTCGACAACCGTGTATAAGACTGTATGTCCTATCTACTTTCACCAAACGGAAACACGATATTATCAAATATCCGATTTCATAACTAGCAGTAATACTACTTTCCAAATTTCCATCTTATTGTATCAAATTTTATCAATATAATTTTCATTGTAAAAGAGAACATATTAGACTTCCTTTGGACAAGATAACAACCGTGCCAAAGTGAATGATCGCGAACACATATTTGTCAAACGAAAAATACTTGTGTAAGGCGGTCATGCATAAGTTTGTTGTAAAACAAATTTTACCCTTACCTACTAAAATACAACAACAACATCATCAGAGCCTTATTCCCAAAATAATTTGGGGTCGGCTGACATGAATCATCCTTTGGAATCGCCATGGGTGATCTCATCCTTTGGAATCGACATGAATCATCCTTACCTACTAATATAATCATATATATTTGGATCCGTTTTACACTATCTTTGTGTAAAACAATCTTACAGGCGGATGAGGCAACTTCCAACTTATGTCATTAGACGATATGAGACGTTAATGATTATATTCTTATTGAATGTCTGATTTTGCAGGACAAGGCTAATGTTACAGTACATGATCCTTGTGCACCAAAAAAAAAAAAAAAANCAGTACATGATCCTTGCAAGCGAAAGAATGTCGTAAAATGCATTCTGTATCTTCCAAGAGAGATAATATTCAACATCCTACTTTTTGTTCCGGCTACTGACCTGCATCAGGTTGTGAGATATGTGTGCAAGCAGTGGAACGATATAGTTAACAACCCTCGTTTCATCAAAGCCCATTGTCAGTTGTCTTCTGCCGGTCTACTTGTTCAAAGCTCCTCAGAACCACTTCAAGTTTACTATATTGAGGGAGACGATTCAAAAGAAATTTTAAGCACGGTTAGAAAAGAGTTGTTTCCTAGAAAGTGCCGCTCCTACCTTCCTGCTATGTTTATAGATGATATCTTTTGGTTTTACTATGTTGATGACGAGGAGTATGCTGTGTTCCGTTTTAATCTGGCCAACCAACGCTTAGTGGTTTTTTCCAGTCAAGAATGTATCGGGATCCACTCTTCTTCATCATCATGTACACACATTGCTTTCACCCAAGAAATGTTATCCCTGACTAAGGCACTGGAATCGGACAGACGTAAAATCTGGTGTGGACTGAATCTGGCCAGCAGAACTTCTAGTTTTAACTGATCAAGCTTTGAACTGTTTATGATCTAGCCTAACAGTAATTTTTTTTTGCCTTCTGTTTTCTAGTATTTATTACTCATGTATTTTTATTGCAATATTTGTCGAAATGTTTGAACTGTTTATGATCTAGCCTAACAGTTGGGATTTTCTTCGACGGCTGTTTAGGGTGAAATAGTTATAAATTTCATAATACCTGCAACTCGTACGATAAAAATCAAACATCGATCTTTGCTCCGACATATGCAAGCAAACCGAACTGAAACTTAGAAGTAGGACTTGATCAAAACAATGTGTTGAGAAAAAAATGATTTAACCATAAAATCCGTGTCTCCTGTAACATAACAAAATACCGAGTAATTGTTAACCAGAAAATCTTAACATTCCCGCATCTTTTTGCAATCAAACCAAACTGAAGTTTAACAGAACTAGGCGAGAACAAAATTCATAATGCGTTGAGAAAGACGATTTAACCATGAAACCCGTCTCCTGCAACATACCAAACTAGTAAACTACAGAGTAATTGCTAATCAGAAAAGTGTAACAATATTCTCATGTCTATTTATTCTCCATAAATTTAAAAGCTGCATCATATTGTCAGATAACTAAAACAACCAAATATAAAGCAACAGCTACATTATTCCACTTCGATTTTCCTCTTAAATAAGATTCAAGAAAAATCGTAATTCTTTAAGATAAGTGTCCAGATATCATCAACCAACAGCTTGGTTTTCACCATTGGCGTGGCGCTCGAGCTGTGATTTCTTCACCATTTGCTTCATATATGTAGTCTGGAAATTACATCTAGCCACCTTAGGCGGATCATCCGCAACTGTGGGAGAATAACCAGGAGATGTCGGAGTATAAGTAGGAGAAGAGGAAGAATAACTAGGAGAAGAGAAAGGATAAGCAGGGTAAGTCGGAGAATAAGTAGGAGAACAGGGAGAATAACTAGGAGCAGTAGGAGAATAAGCAGGAGAAAAGGGAGAATAACTAGGAGCAGTAGGAGAATAAGCAGGGGAACAGGGAGAATAAGTAGGAGAAGCAAGAGTCGTCGGAGGATTAGGAGCACTAGGAGAAAAACCAGTGGAACAGGGAGAATAATTAGGATTAGTCGGAGAATAAATAGGAGCAGTGGGGGAATAAGCAGGATTCGTTGGAGAATAACTGGGAGAAGTCGGAGAATAAGTAGGAGGAAGCGGTGAATAACCGGGAGAAGTCGGAGTATAACTTGCAGAAGCGGGACAGTAGCTAGGAGAAGTGGGACAATAAACCCATTGCTGATTTCCAAGAACTGGAGTAGCATCACAGTAAGATTTCTGATTTTCAAGAACTTGAGTAGCAGCTCTCTGATACATATGAGAGAGCTGAGTCGAGAATGCGTAGGCTCGGCCAACTCCTAAGTAGGTCTGTCTATTTTGCATACGGTCCTTAACCATGCCCGCCTGATCATAAAAGGACATAGTCGTCTCGTCACCTATCTGTCCTCCGTATGACTGCAATACGACATTCCTCTTCTCCTCGAGTAAGGAACGAGCGTCATCTAGCTCCAACCGCTCTGCCATTTCCTGTGCCAATGCAATACCTTCTGCTATTAAAACCCGATTTTTCTCCCTCTCCACCTCTAAGTCAATCCGCTTGTCTTCTTCTGACAGCTCCTCTTTCAATGGCCTCCGGATTTCAGCACTAACTGTATTAGAAACGATTATTTTATCCAACAACGGATCCTTGTAAGAACACCTGACCTCCAACAGGTTTGTTATCAACTTGTTGTCATCTTTTTCACTTTCTGGCACCGAGAGGTACACCAGGAATTGCTTCTCTTCGTCCGCATAAACATCGCCAACATATACCACCCCACATTGACTACCAAAGGCGTCAACCTTGTTTTTATATCTCCCAGATACGATATTCTTGATTCGAACCTCAGAAGACCCGGAAGAAACCTGAACTTCAACTTCCTGCGCAACAACACTCAATAGCCCACCAAGGCATAAAGCAAATGCATCCTGAATGACCTCAATCGCTTCAATGTAAGAGAATGTCCCTCCCGCCCCATCTGATATCGCGTGGAGTGCTTTGGAATCGTGATCAGCCCCAAACCCAAATGTGTAAACCTGGGCTGCATTTGGTCCTGGCTTTACACCAGTTTCTACAGCATTTGCATTGGATCTAATTGACTGGGGAAGCCGATTGAGGCACGAGTAGAAATTGCGATTGTCAGTGTCTTGACCATCTGAAAGAAGAATGACACTAGTAACCGGGTTTTTCTGACGTCGCTGGTCCAAGACTTTGACAGCAGTTTTCAGTCCTGCAATTATGTTAGTAGACCCGCCTGCCCGGATCAAGTCCACAGATTTTAATACATCAGCTCGACCCGCTTCAGTCATCCTTGTTAAAGGAGTTATTCTTTGAGCACGAGTTGAGAAAGTAATGATGGAAAGACGATCTGTGGGGCCCAAGTTGTTGATCACAAAACTGACAGCTTGTTTCAAAAGTGCCAGTTTTTTCCCAAACATACTACCACTCACATCAAGAACAGCTACTAGATCAAGAGATGGGCGAGCATTCATATCCTCGTCATCATCTTCAGCAGACAGCAGAGGGGCACGGATACCAAAAAGGACCGCGAATGAGTCAGATTTGTCTGACTTGCTTAGAGCAGGATACTCAGGCAAGGCCTTGACAGTCATTGTCCTAGCCCCATCACCTTCTTGGGGAGACGACACTAGGGAAGGGAGGGGCTCATCATCGTCAAAACAAGGATCCGAATCACAGGGACTGGTTATTGGAACATACGGGGACGACACTTGAGTCCAAGTAGTATGGCAAGTCGGACAGATATCAATATGACCGCCGCCATTCTGAAGATTGTGGAAGATGCAGTTGTTATGGAAGTTGTGGGAACATTCTGCTGTAAACAATGTTCCTGTGCTAATGCTTCCTTTGCAGATGTTGCATATATCCTACAAAATTAAACGAAAGAAATAAGTACTCACTCGTTTGATTAAATTACTCACACATAATATAAAAGTAAACAAATGATCGAAATCCAGTCAGGTTTTATCGCTTTTTCAGTTTTTCATTGACAGTAATCCGTCTAAGACGACTGATTGAGTACCGATTATACTGTGACCATACCTTGACTGGTAACGATAATTTAAACCATAAACAGGATAATACACAACAACCAACAACAAGCTAGAGCCTCAAATGGCGGAAATTGCAGGGTAAGGGGGTCGGGAATACGCAGAACAACAACAGCCTAGTGCCTCAATGGCGCAAATTGGAGGGTAAGGAGGTCGGAAATACTCAGTCTTAATTACAGCTAAAGACGGTTTCCAAATGACCTCAACATCATCATCATGTGCGATTATACATTTATAATCTAACAATTGGGTAAAAACTTCTTCTACAATTATGTAATCTAAACCCATCATAGGTTTATTGCCAATTATGTTCAATTTATCGCAAAATCTAATCTTTGAACCTTAATTCTACACAAAAAGTAGACACGCAACTGAAAACCCTAGTATAAATTTATAATCAATTTTTCGCATTTTGGTATAAATCGGAGTGTCCATCGTCGATAATAATAATATAAGGCAAGGGAATTAGAAAAGTAAAAGATTACCGTGACGGTAACCATGACTTTGTTAGAATTTGATGATGGAAATTTGTCAGAACTCTCAAACTCTGAAGAAGTTGTTTGGAGAGAAATGAAAGAGATCTTGTTTCAATGAGGGGCACGGCGTATTTATAGACTCAGACTTCATAAACGGATCAATTAGGTTAGATTCGTAGACTCTTGGGCCTGGTATTTGTATTTTCAGATAGTCGGGTCGAATCGGATCATTTTCTTGTGAATATGTTATGTAACTAGAATAATACAAAGCCTAACCATAAAAATATTTTGTTTTAACTATCCAATATTCTATTTTTAAAGCTCGCAAATTCATCTAAATGTCAAGTTACTAAAGTAAAATTAAATATAAATATAACCAAGTGTTAATTAATTGTGGTTTATATTCTTCTTTTAGACCAATGTTATAGGAGAGTTGTTAATGATAACCGTTAGTACTTAGTAGTACTCCGTATGTGACAATAAACCTTCGGGTTTGTGACAGGTCAACTTGTGTCCCTAGTTCGAATGTTGTTAAGATCACGGGTCGAATTAGTTTTGTCTGGTTTATTTATAAATCCCCCATTTCGATCATTTGTTTATTACGTTTGGTTTGATTAAACCTGGTAAAACTAACTCGGCCTGAATAACCCGACACACATCCGAACTGAGGACCCAAACTTTGACCCAAAACCTGAATTAACCCGAGCTTATTCAACGCGACCCAAATGTTAATTATCGGAAACTGAGTGTTATCTCCAAATAACTTGAAAACAACCAACCCAAAAAACCCAATCCTACACGGCCCAAATTTTTGCAAACCCGAACAACACAAACCTGAATTGATCGACCTAATTGACCCACTTGGCAGGTCTAGGTTTGACACAAAGACTAGGAGAAGGGAAGGGGCCACTTGAGAGTATTGTTGTTGAGACTTGAGTGATAAGTGGACAATATGTTATTTGGATGATCACATTATCTCTTTAAAAAAATATTCTCAATATAATAACGTAAACAAATGACTTAAACACCTATATAAATGAAAAAAAAAAATTAAATAAATGATCGGGGCGAATGGTACTGAGAAGCCTTGGGTTGAATACAACTCGAGAAATTGATATTGGGCTGGACGGCTGGTCCAACAAGTTAACTAGTTCAGTTCACAAATGCAGAGTACTGTTAGAAGTACTAAAGTTAAATCTAATCCTAATCGAGCTTATGTGTTTACTTGATACTTCTAGTACTTTATTCTCGAGTAAAAATTGCTTTCAGACCGTCTTTCTTTATGACCGTCACAAATGAGAATATGTGAATTGCTTTAGTTACTTAAGTTCGGTTCAAAAGGTTTGATTTTATCTTTATAATTTACGAATTCGATTGATTTTTTATGAAAAAGTTAATTTTTTTTTTATAAAGTAGTACTCCATACGACATACTCCGTACGTTATTAATACAGAGCAATAATATTAATTATTTCAATAGATAACGAGTAGACGGATACGAATAAAGTTAAACCGCTACATCACCCATGAAGGGCACAAAGTCTCTCTACCCGCACTTGCTCCAATTGTGGCGAATACGAAGCAGTATGAACTTATACGCTTATACGTACCTGCCACTAACATCCACATGAGGACATGTCATATTCCTTATATTATATGATTGCAAAAATGTTAAAGGTGTGGCAAATAGGGTCACAAGATTATCGTACAACTATAACAAATTTATGAGTTATTTAGTTTCATTATAATTTTTTGAGTTCAAACCATAATGGGTTGAAAAAGACGATTAGGCAATAAAACCCGTCTTCCGCAACACAACAAACTATCGAGTAATTGCTAACCAGAAAAGTATAACAACATTCCTGTCTTTTTATTTTCCATAAGTAAAACAAACAAATAAAAATGCAAGAGAGGGTTTGCAGGAGTAAATCCAACAACCTGCGGCTTGGTTTTCACCATTGGCGTGGCGTTCGAGCTGTGATTTCTTCACCATTTCCTTCATATATGTAGTCTGGAAATTAAATCTAGCCGCTTTAGGAGGATCATCTGCAACCGTGGGGGAATAACCAGGGGAACTCGGAGTATAAGTAGGAGAACACGGAGAATAAGTAGGAGCAGTCGGAGAATAAGCAGGAGAAGTCGGAGAATGCGTAGGCTCGGCCACCTCCTAAATAAGTCTGTCTATTTTGCATACGGTCCTTAACCAAGCCCGCCTGATCATAAAGAGGCATAGTGGTCTCATCCTTTATCTGCCCTCCATATGACTGCAATACGATTGAACCATAAAACCATAATGCATTCAACGATTTTCAACACAGTTTGATCAGTGACGATTTTTAACACCGTTCAACCAGTGACAATTTTCAAGCAGGACGTTAATAAACCCGTCTCCTGCAGCATAACAACTACAAACTACAGATGATTGAACCGTAAAACCATAATGCATTCAACGATTTTCAACACAGTTCGATCAGTAGACTTGATCAAACCATAATGAAATGAGAAAAACGATTTAACAATAAAATTATAAAACCCATCTCCTGCAACATAATGTAACAAGCTACAGAATTAACTGCTAACCCGAAAAAGCATAGCCACATTACTGTCTCTTTTTATTTTCCATAAATGCAACAGCTGCAGCTAACATTATTCCACTCAGATTTACCTCTTAAATAAGATTAGAGAAAATTTGTATTTCGTTAATATAATAAGTAGGTGTTAAACTGTTAATAAATTGCTCCAGATATCTTCATAACTCATAAGGGTCTGCATGAGTAAATCCATCAATCAGCGGCTTGGTTTTGATCATTGGCGTGGCGCTCGAGCTGTGATTTCTTCACCATTTGCTTCATATATGAAGTCTCGAAATTACATCTAGCCACCTCAGGCGTATCATCTGCAACTGTGGGAGAATAGCCAGGTGAAGTTGGAATATAAGTAGGAGAAGACGGAGTATAAGCAGGAGAAGTCGGACATGGAGCAGTCGGAGAATTTCCTGAAGAACCATCCATAAAGGTGAAGCCATACTCCAAATCATCATCAGATTCAGCATTACAGCAAGTCATAGCATAATCATCCTCAGAATCATTCATAGAGGAGCAGCCATAACAGACGATATCTTCATCGGAATCATCATCAGCATCACTGCAGGATTCTTGTTTCTCAAGAACTTTAGTAGCAGCTCTCTGATACATATGAGAGAGCTGTGTCGAGAATGCATAGGCTCGGCCACCCCCTAAGTAGGTCTTTTTAGTTTGCATACGGTCCTTAACCATGCCCGCCTGATGATAAAGGGACATTGTGGTCTCATCTTTTATCTGCCCTCCATATGACTGCAATATGATATTCCTCTTCTCCTCGAGTAGGGACCGAGCATCATCTAACTCCAATCGCTCTGCCATTTCCTGTGCCAATGCAATTCCTTCTGCTATTATGACCCGGTTTTTCTCCCTCTCCACCTCTAGGTCAATCCGTTTGTTTTCTTCTGATAACTCGTCTTTTAATGGTCTCCGGATTTCAGCTGTAACTGTATCAGACACGATTATTTTATCCAACAATGGATCCTTGTAAGAGCACCTGACCTCCACCAGTTTTGTTGTCGAATTGTTGTCATCTATTTCACTTT
>JAGPOY010007879.1:0-10128 GCA_018983105.1 Silene uniflora | reverse complement strand
AAGCAATTTCGAGCTAGAAAGCAAACTTTGTATTGAAAACTGATCAAAGAATGTAACATGAACCAGATGAAGAATCTTGAGGCTTGGCAACGAGGTTGATAAAGGAATTTTGATGCTATCAATATAGTTATACCTAAAACCCGTCAATTTCAATCTCACCAGTGTTTCGCACACTACGACTCCATGTGGTAGCCTGTCATGCAGTTCATCAAATGTATAATGAAGCTCTTGAACTCCCTTGTGTACCGCATTACTAACCCATGCGTCCAAATCAGATATTTCACAAGTGCCGTGACATACTAGGCTAAATTTCTTGATGGGTGAGATTTGGTGTAATTGCAAGACTTTATAAACAAATTCCTTAAACCTTTGTTTTTGAGCAGGAACTATTTTCGTTTCTCCTTTCGTAAAAACAAAACACGGTGCATCATCAAAAGATAGACAATCAGTTAATGTAAATAGATACCGCCATCTCTTTGATAGAATACTTGTGCTCACAGCACAACTTGTTGGTAGATTTGAAAGTATGTTACCAATTAATTCATCAGGTAAACTAATCCTATCAAACCGACTTTTACCTCCACGTTTCTTAGACGTCTTCATCGTCTTTACCAGACACTACCTGAAACATAAAGCACGTAAGTAGTAACATTAATGGAGACACACGCTTGTTGAGTACATTGATTTATAGAGAATCATGAAACACGTAATCAATGAAATTTGTTCATGTATGGTTCAAGTAGAAAAATTAAATAGAAATGATAACTACGGGTCACTCACTAACATTAACATTAATGAGAGACCGTCTCCCTCAAAAATTTGTGCTCATATAAATAGACGGTGTTACCGTAGAATAAGTATAAAAGTAATTAAGCATCAAGAGAAAACATATTAAATTGACAGGAGGCTTATCCCTAACTCCTAAAAACCATGAGGTTGCCTATTTATTTTTCCCAAACAAATCAAGATTCCCAAATTCCCTTAAGAATAGTGACCTTGTGAATAGAACTCCATCTTGACCGTCAATCGAGGACTCCCTTTAATCTTGACCATCCGTTCTCTCAAAACAACAAGCTTCTCCCCTCTTCTACCAAACTGATACTCACCTTCTTCTTCCCGATTCCCCTGCTCACCTTCTTCCTCAGTGATGCTGCTGACCTGCCTCCTCCACTCTCCTTCTACTTCTTCTTCTGATTTCGCGTCGGAGATCAGACCACCTGCCAATTCGGGGTTTCTGGGGTCTGCTTACAATCCTCCACGGTTAGTGCCTTTGATCTGGACCGTTTTCGAAATTTTAATTCGATATTTTGATCTGAGGGACCTGCTTAGGTGCCCATGCGTGTCTGTTTCCTAGCTGATTGTGTTTTGGCTGATTTGGTTTGGCTTGGGGATCTATCAGGAATGGCTGTCGAAATTAAACAAGAAAAGTAATTTTACAGTCTGAACCCAGTGTGCTTTTCAATGGTGTTTGTAATCCATCATAATTTTTGCTTTTTTATTTTCGACAAGCATGGTTGAAGCACACACACATGTATTATATCTGGTTGTAAACTGATTAGATCCAATAGATGTGATAAGGTTGTTGGGTGTTACTTATTAGCTTATTCTTTGCCCCATATTCTGGATATCATGCCAGGATATTTAACTCATCACCTTCCTTTGCATCTGCTTTACATCCGTCCAGATTGTACAATGGTTACTGTTTGAGCGGCAGTCCATTGAGCCACCATGACCCAAACACTTTTTTTTCATACATGTGCAATTTTTCTAATCATAAGTCAGGCACAAATATGGCAGCCAATTAGCCCAAAGTGGTTAGAGTTGAGGTTGTTATATGCGTTATTTTAGGAACTGCTTCTGACCTGGATGTCATTTTGCTGCTGAAGCTACACTTTGACGAGTCCATGCTGCACAAAAGGATGACGACATCCCTTCCATTGAGGCCATTATCACTCCACTCAAAGCAGAGTTAAAGTTGGCCAGGCAGGAGGTAGTCCTTTGAATTTCTATACTTCCTATTTTTATCTAATTTTCATTATTCTACATCTCGTTAATAGTATGAGATGACGGTTAATGTTAGTTGTTCTCAAATCAATTTACCTAAGGCTCTATTGTTGTCTGTTTTATTTATTTTAGCATTAATGGTTTACTTGTGAATTTCTCTGATTCCAGATTGCAAAATTGCAGGATGACAACAAACTATGGATCGTCTTACAAAATCCAAGGAGGTTACATTATTGGAGGCGGAGAAAACTGTTCAGTTGGCTATGGCAGAGGCGTCGCTGGTTGACGATCTGAAAAACAAGAACTAGGGATTGATGAAGCAAATTGAGAATTGCCAGGTTGCTAATTGGAGTTATACCCTTTATTCCTGGGGCTTTTGGTTGCTAATTTGAGCTATTAACCTTCCTTTTATTGCTTCTCACCCTAATTAATTTTGTTTTTCAGGATTCCTATTGCGTTTTAACGTCTTATCGTTTACTATTTTAGTCTTGGTTTGTTGGGGTATCTTGTGTTTTTTGCATTGCGGCTCTTTATTGACTAGAGTTGGATTGGTTTCTTTCATTTCATGGTATTTAACGTTGAGTTCGTTATATGCAGTGTTTTAGGATTTCTTTTTGGATTTGCTTGAGATCTACCACTGTCAATTTCAGGAGGAGTTTGATCTGGAGCCCACACAGTATTGCTTTTAACCTTAGCCTTTTGAATTCCGCTTGGTTGTTTTAATTTTGAATAGCGTGTCCCTGTTAGCGTATTTACATCTTATCGCTTATTATTTTGACCCGTGTCTTCTGTTTTGCTTGGTGCTTATAGATTGCATGTGTTTATAACTAGGACACTCTTTCATGTCTTTGGAATGTGTTGGTTTTCTGAGTTTAAGTTGTGCGCCCGCACAGAGCTATGTCTTAGTTAAATATGGAAAACGCTTAATAGGAAATCTCAGTTTCACTGTATTGTTTGTAATGATAACCAAATGAGAGAGTGTCAGAGTTGGTCAAAATTGAAGATTACAATCTATCCAATTATGTACCTGGTTTGGGAAAGAAAATAAGACAGCTTTCGAGGAGGGTGCCTGAAAGGCTAACATGGTTATTAGAAGGATGAGGATGTGTGAAGGAGATGCGGAGTGAGGTGGAGGTAGGTACAGCTAATAGGTAAGTGGTTCAGGTGTGGTGGAGATATACGAGGGTAAAAAAAGGGGTCTTGGGTGTAATAAAGAGAGTGAGAGAGGTTTAGGGGTGGTGCGCAGGGATAGGTACAATTGGGTTGTTGAGTGAGAGTGCGATAACACGGGCAAAGGGAGTCTGTAGATGAATTATCCAACTATGGCGGGAATTGTGGTGATCCTTCATGGCTTACACGAAGCTTGGATAGCGGGAGTGGGGAGGGTAGTGGTCGAGAATGACTGTTGCACGGTTATCAATTCAGCACAAACTATGGCAAAACGACATCTTTTTGTGATGTAGTTTGTCCGAGTCTAATTTCTTTACATTTATTAGTAGAAATTGGATTGAAAAAGCCAAATGTATGTCGAATAGAATTGTTAACCCAAATTCCGTTTTTAGCTTTATCTTGTACAACTTTATATAAGCAGCTATAATTTACCACGCTTTAAGTTCAGCAAGATAGGATATAATGATTATATGCATATATAGTTGAAGTCATGAAGCATTATTGGCAAGTAGCTATGTTCTTGTCTCTTTATTTGGAATGTGCATTATTTGCCCGACACTTATTCAGGCACAAGCAACTTAACCTTGATTTACTAACCGCTCATTGCCGTTTCGTTTCTTTGTTATACAGATTGGGTGATTTAGAAATAATGCTTGCAAATGTTGCTGCTACTGGTTAGACACAGATAAACTGAGAGTGGCAGATGTAAGTACATTGTCGGCCTTGTTGATTTGATTAAGGCAAAATGTATTTTGCTGCAATAACTTTTGGTGTTTCAAAATACCCTATCATTTTGATGCAACTTTCTATTCTTTCCTAGGCCTTGGCTTTATTGAGTATAAAATTAGAATTAGTATTTCTAAACTATAAATACACACCCATTTTTTATCAATATTTGTTATTGGCGTATACGGTTGATCAGAGTTTTAAGTGTTAGGTTCACTGCTTTGTTCACACAGCTCTTGGAATAGAAGTAGGGGAGTACATGACCTTTCCAAGAATAAGTCGTTGAGCATACTGTGTCAATATGACTAATAGATTGAGCCATTGAGCATGCTTAGAACCAGGAGTACAGGGTTGAGAAGAAAAAACACATTTTTTTTTTTGCGAAAGTTTGGAAATTGCTTTTGATGGCCTTTTTTACGTACTGTGATATAAATATGTTATTGTGTAAGTGAGAGAGAGAGTGATTGTGATTGTGATTGTGGAAATTTAAGGTGCCTTAGGATGATGTGATTGTGTAAGTGGAGGTGATTGTGATTGTGGAAAAATATGCTTAGAACCAGGAGTACAGGGAAGGACATTTCTTTTATGGAAATTTAAGGTGCCTTAGGATGATGTGATTGTGTAAGTGAGAGAGTTAATGGAAGAGGAGTAGCAGTTTAATCTGCCACTCTCAGTTTATCTGTGTCTATTTGGGAAAGGAGTAACAACACGCTTTTCATGGATGGCAAGTGGAGGGCTAACATGGTAATTAGAAGGACCCTGGAGTTATTATGGATTTATGGCAGATGAGCAGTGAGTCGGAGGGAGATACAATTAATGGACATATAGTTTCGAGTATATGCTGAGCCAAACTCTCTGTTGTATTTCTTATGTTTTGAGTTATGACCTTCTCATGGAAATACAGATCTGAACGGGAAACAAATAAAGCTTTTAGTGATGGAGTTTTGTTGCTTTTGGTTTTATTGCGTCGAGAAGGCGCAACTACGTCATGCTTCACCATTGAACCTTATTTCCTTTTCTGTAAATAGAATTAGCTTCTACAAGCATTTTTAACTACTCTTTTATTTGACTTCAGAAGTTGGCAAGGTAGGATCGCAGTTTAAGTTCTCTCTGAATTATCTCCTTTCTGTTGATAATGATGATGATACGTAATTTACTTTAGCTTCCGTGCATTCTCCTCTTTATTTCTTGCTAATTTTTTGCTGATAGATTTGGTGAATAGGGGGACCATGTACTGGTTCAGACGGCCTCAAATAATGTTTGTCGTATGAAAGAGGTGGCCATGGGTGGACGCTCAAACAACCTCGTCTTGGATGGAGTTGCTGAAGGTGCTTAAGTTGGTTTTGGAAGAAAAAAATGCACAAGAGTTTTGGTTTTGAAATGTTGTAATGCTTACTTTGTTTATAAATTTAAAATTGGACTGCTGGTTAACTTCAATGTTTACCTATTTGATAAGATAAAATGTTTTCACAAAATTGGGTGAAGTGGAGGGAGAAATGAGGCCTATGAGAAGGATAAAGATGAGGAGTAGGAGTAGGAGTAGGAATGGGAGGAGGGGGTGGAGGAGGAGGAGGAGCACGAGCACGAGCACGAGCACGAGCACGAGCACGAGCACGAGGAGAGGTAGGTGACGAAAAAGGGAGGAAAGAAATATAGAGGGAAGGAGAACAAGAAGTGGGAGGAGGATAATGCTTTATCTTTTGTTATTGTGGTAGTAGGTAATGGAGCGAAAAGAGTTTAGCGAGCTACATTGTTTTTTACCGATCATACTTTAAATCTATAGAAAAGTAATTAATGTCGAAATTAGGCCATTCTTATGATAAACTTGTCTTTTCCAAAGCAATGCAATTTATACTATTTAAAAAACAAGTAGAATTGTATCCTAGCATTATTAGCTCATAGTGTTGGTTTGATGCATATTGTAAATGTAGATGATAAAAATCTAATAAAGCTTTTCTCTTATCAAGTTACAATTTTCTTAAGACGTGTGAAAAATCATTTAAAAGGAGCTAGAAGAACAATTTCCAATGGGGAAGAAAGGCAACTACACAAGTATTACTAACTAGATTTCATGCCCGCGCGTTGCACGGGTTACAAAAATTGACTCACCTCTAATTGTTATGGATTTTTTTGGGGGAACATTCAAGTCATTCGATGTTTTGATATTCCCCCATTTCAATCATTTGATAATGTTAAAAAAAAATTCAATTGATATTTTGATAGTCCATCGTTTCAATCATTTGATACTGTTAAAAAAAATTCAATTGATGCTTTGATAGTCCCTTTTCTCGATCATTTGATACTGTTAGATCAATTATAATTATGCCTTTTGTTGGATTCATGCAATGCACGTATAAAGTAGATCAGAGATGTCAAATATAATCAATAAGAAATAGGGGAAATTGAATCTACGTGCAATGTATATATATATATATAGGCTTTCATGTACTATATGCGCCGAGAAAGTTTGAAATTTAGTTGACTTCTGCTTCGTATAATTTTTATTTAATATTTAGTTTCATGGTTGACATGAGATAGATGCTCTCGATCTTTCTCATTTCAAATATCTATCTGTTGCTTATTAAATTATTACGGTAGTTCGTAAAAGTTGAAGACTCTATAATCGCACGAAAAAAGTTTCATTTATTAATATAGATAGATTGATATACTCTATGTATATATCTACTTTATTTTTTATATCATATTGTGGATATATGATACAACTCTTAAGAGTTCTTTAAGACAATATTTAAGAGACTCAAGAGATTTTGGGATGATATCTAACTTCCAATGAGCCTTCTATTTATACTCATAGAATCACCCACCTTATGTTAATCTTTCGATGTGGGACAATTCTATTATTTATACGTAGTATATATTTATCACACATATATTATTTTTCAATGTGGGGCATATAAGAATTACACAATTTTAATATGTGAAAATTAGATGAAATTTACACTCTAATGATAGCATTTTTTAATCACGAGTTTAGTTATATTATTTTCATAATTTTTTTAGCGATATTTTTTGTCAAATGAAATGCAAAAGTTTTTATGTAAACATTAGAAATATTACTTGAATATAATATAGGAAATATATATACTATATACTATAATAATAAGTAAAAGATTTTCTAATTTATTTTTTGCATCAAAATATTTTTTATGAAACTTTCCTTAATTTATTTTCGATGATGTGGACGCTCTAGAATTGCCTGAAAAAAAACGCTCGATCATTATAAACGCAGGTTGTTATTGTGAGCGTTATGTTATGCAATTTTTCGATCATGCAGAAGTTCAATGGGACATTTTATTATAAATGATTTATGTAACATGTTTAATTGTTTATTCTTAAACAGAAATAAAGACAAGAGTATTCTTAATTAGTTACTCGATCATCGAACATATATCTAAAATAGAAAGGTAAACAATTGACTGAGACACCCTAAACTATAATAGGTAAACAATTGACTGGAACAGAGGGAATATAAAACAAGATGAACTATTCATCTTTTCTAACAGTTACGAAAAAAATCATGCTATTATTTTTCTAACAGTTAAGAAAAAATTTATGCGAAGTTGTATGACATGGAGCTCTAAATTTGGCGCTTCCCTTAATATGTAGCTGTGAATTAAGTGACGAGAATTGATAGACTTGTTGAACTTTTCATACGGTCATAGGTTCAGTCGATTAAGGTTAAATTACGGGTTAAACAGAGTTGATGTACACCATTCATTTTTTATGAGTTATCAGTCTTATCATTTACCAACATTGAGTCGAATTTCAGACAATTTGAGTCCGGTTCATATCGGTTTAATTAGTTTGTCTTTCTTGAGCGATTCAAATGTAGATTGATTGATAAGATAAATGTTAAAACATCATTCAATGTTGTTGTAAAGTTGACGTTACTATCAGCTAAGTTTATGATCTGGTGGTGTCCAGAATTTCGTAGCTCTAAATTGAGTTAGCTTACAGTAGACTTTTTAGAAATTTTTTAAGTATGGGACATCTTGAGAAATAAAATCCAATTAATGGAGCAATTACTTAACATGAGCTCTTGTATAAGCTATGTCTTTTCTTTGTTTATATGTTTGTTTAAAATGTGGACTTTGTTGGCTCATAGTTGTTTCTAGAGTTCTAGCAATAGATATTTGACAGTTTTTATACGTTTCTTGCCTTTTTAGAAATCATAAGGGACTTCTGCAGGTTTTTTGTCACAATGCAAGTGGAATGCTACGACCTTATGGTGAAATTCATGTCAGCCACAAAACTTCAGGTCCCTTTCGCAATTGAAATCTAGAAGAACTTTCATACCACAACTCTCTTATGTTGGTCGAGTGCGTTCCTTTCAGAATCGCAGACTACCCTGGTTATAACAACAAGAGAGGAGATGGTAAAAGAAGTGATGAACCTTTTCACCTGGGAGAATGCAGCACGTTCATATTCATTCTCGACCGTTGGTGCAAGAATATATTTTCTCAATATAGTCAAAGGTGTTTTAGAAATGATCACGTTAAAGCACACTGCCGACTCAGGATATAAATCGGTCAACTGTGACTCGAACCGTTTGGCTACACCAGTGAGACACGGGTTAAGAGAAGAATGCATCTTGATATTTTGACCGGTATTTTAATCATGTCAATAAGACATTTAGGGTTCCGGATGACAAGATCGACTAAAATGTCCACAAAGCATTGACCATCGGGTATGACAGATTTGCCAACACTGCTCGAGACCGACCTTTGATTGACTTTATCTTTTTCTTGGAGGAGATCCATCGATTAAGCATTTTAAGAATTAAGTGGTTAGAAAGCATTTTGGATGATAGGAGGCATTAGTTTGAGCTTCCTCATTTTAGAGAAGTTGCATTTTTTTTGTTTTTTTTGGGTTCACGCTTTGGATTAAACGTAGAGCATCTCGAGAAGCGATAAAAGGGAAAATGGAGCTTGGTTCTGCCGATAGTAGCAGCGCGTTTCGGTCGTTTGGAAGATTGGAGGCATTAATTTGAGCTTCCTCATTTTAGAGAAGATGCTTTTTTTTGTCTTTTTGGGCCACGTTGTGGATTGAATGTAGTGCGGTCCGTCTCGAGAAGCGAGAAAGGGAAAATGGAGCGTGCTTCTGCTGTCAGTAGCCGATTTTTTTGCACATACTCTCTTCAAAGCAAACCTAACATCATTGGGGTATCTTGAGGTTTGTGCTACTAAATCAACAGAATGGCGGCAATGATTGGTATTTTCTCTCGGAGTTTTTGGGTTTGGGAAACGCGTACTGTTATGACTTTTGCAGCCGGTCCATCACTTAGCCGTACTTGGATAACATAATCACCCTTGATCTGATCAAGCTCAAGTAAGCCATCTCCTGCCCCTGTTCGATATGGCCTTATATCAGCAAGAACATGAAGTTTGAATTATATTTACCGTCACTGTAAGTGTATTATGCAAAAGGCATCAAAAAAAGACACAACTAATGTTGCTACAACGATTCCTGAATCTTGACTATGGCGAGGTAAAGTGACCAGATGAACGTGGTCATACCCAAAGCTGTTTTTTTACTTTCTTTTGTGTATACTCGAAAAAGCAGTGTTAGGTCTATCTCAGATCAATGGGAATCTAAACAACATGAAGGTTTAGGTTCCTTTAGAGCGGAAAACACGGTGAATCTAAGTCTTTAAAAAGCTATAAGAAGAAGTAGACCTTTTGGACATTCTCTTCGTTGAGTTCCAGACCAGTCTCGGTATCTAAGATTTGCTCCACTTACAGTGACAGAATAAGAAAACATGACACTATATATTTCCGAAGTTCATTGGCTCTTAAATAAGACTAACTCATTTGTGTCACAAGTTGATGAATATAAATAGTTTTGGTGTAGTCACTTTTGGGATTGTGTTCGGGGAGGGGTGTCTTTTTTAGCCCCGTTAAATGATTTTAATTTTTAAGCTTCATCTTTTAGTTTCCTTCTATTTGTAATGCTGCCTAAGAAAAAAAAAACGTATGTTTACTTAGTTGTTAGATTTTGCATTTGTAACACCCTCATAAGCCAGGGGGCCTTTACCAAGGACTGCCCTTAGCCTATGAGAGCGTTACCATCCCGACATAACCGGGGTAGTGAAATATCGAAAGAAATAATGCCTGTCCTTTATTAATAATCAAACTTTAATTGTCTTACAACATTCTTAAAATGATACTAACTGAAATAATAAAGGTTCAACGACTAATAATACTAATA
>JAGPOY010007823.1:3776-15468 GCA_018983105.1 Silene uniflora | reverse complement strand
CTCCAACCTAAGACAAGCCAAACCTGAACTAATCAGCCTCCATCAGTGTATGACTACTAAAACACAGCCGATTTGTCAAAGCCTAATAGTAACTCCACATGCAGAGAAACATATAACACCAGCTGCCTTCAACATTCAAGCAATCAGAATGAAATTTGTAACTATAGGTTGCAATTTATGAAATGTGGGTGGTTTTACTTGTTTACGCAAATGGAGCTAGTCTAATAAGAGACTACTGAATCTGAAGGCATAAGTTCGGTTAATTCTTCATATCCAATGGACTAGCAGAAGCCTGCAATTGTACAATGAAAGTCTACATAAAATCTTTTAGTTAGAGATTACAGAAACAATTGAATTATAAACGATGGTATATAAAATGGGCTTTCTACCCTTAAATCTGAATTAGAACACTTGATAAAAAACAAATTAACTGTAAATACGCTGCCTTCTGTAATCCTGCACTTGTGCCACCTGAACTATAAGACGGTTTGATTCACATCCATACCTCGATCTAAAGGGAATGTAAATCAGCATCCCCCTGATATCCAGGATATACAAACAGCAGCTACAGGGAACGTTTTGCAGCCAAATCGCAATAAGTTCTCAACATTTGTCCGCCTTTAAATATCCAAGAGTTGTCTGAAACCTTAACACTTCACTTTAGTCACATATTAACATCCTGACACGACATTCCTTCAACACTACTTGACTACATTTTAGTCTAAAAAGATGAAAATTGTCACATACCATGCAGGCACGCTGATGGGCATGCACCCACATTCATCGCTCCAGCCAGTTACATAACTACACTTCTTCCCCAAGATATTGCACCCGCATTGTTTTTAGTTCATTTAACTGTGCAAGTCTGCAATCAATACACATATACATACTTAAACCTATCGAAGCACATGTCAACTAGCTTAGCTTGTAAAGTCCTTGAGAATACTCATGGCCTGGGTTTGAAAGCCGCCAGCATCAAAAACTGCCCCTGGCTGGCTCCCTTTACGACAAAAAAATGTAATCTTGTAGAAGGAGAATCAGAAGTTTAGATGCATCATCCTTGTTGCGTAAATCCTGCATCTGACGAACTATGGGGCCCATGTGTCTTGACTTGATACATCTGACGATGTTGCTGTTGCTGCTGAGGTAAAATCTCTTGCTGTCGGTAATACATGTTATTTCCAGCTTCAGGTCTATTAATCCACTTGACAGGTGGCGACGGGAGTTGACTCCCATTTTGCACAACATTGTGCTGAGCCCTAGGTCGCATCAACATCTGTGGCCGGTTCCTGGGCCCATCCATTGTCAAATTTGACATGGCAGCTCGAAGATCGCGGTTGTCTTCTGGCCTGCCATGGTATCTATCTCCCCGAGAGTCATAAGGCGCCCTAGGCCCATTGGGTGCAGATCGGGGGCCATGGTGGTGACTGGGCTGCCCATAATAGTAGTTGCTGTCATCATAGTAGCCTCGTTCATATCCGGCAGGTCCGGCAGGTCTGGGCCTGTGAGACATAGGGTTTCCAGGATGATTCCGATGTGACATGTAATCTACTATAGGAGATGAGTCAATCTGTTTAATATTTAATGTATTCTTTAAAAGACGGTGAGCAGCTTGACCCAACTGAGGCCCACCTATTGCCCCCGGTACTTGTGGCCTGGAAGATCAAAACGGCATAAGCAACATTATGAAAAATGATAAAACAGGAACCTCGGGATGCCATTGTGTTAAAACAGATCATACAATCAATAATATCCCATATCAAATCAAATGTTACTAATAAAATATGAAAATGGCTGAAATTTACCGTTCACGTCCTGATTGCCTTCTGCTGTTCTGTTCATGCCATAACTCAGGGAAAGGTTTGACATCCGAATAGTTAATCACCTGCAATGAAACAACTTCAAATCAAAAGATGTGGCCGAGGATAATACCACATATTGAATACAAAGAGTCAAGAAATTTGACTGAGGGTGCTAAAAAAGCAAAAAATAAAATAAATAAACTTAACTATAGAATAATTAACCCAAGTTATACTAGAATCACAAATTCTCATTTGTGACACGTCATAAGCTTGGTGACGCCTCACAACCGATTAAAATAATGTTAAAATGAGGTGGTTGTGAGTTGTCACAAGTTACTTCTCGTCACAAGTAAGAATAGCTGTACTCCAATAACAGATATTGAGTAAAAATAAAGTGAATATCAAATATTACATTAAGACAAAACATGGCTGCAGTACACCAGTTTACTCCGCTACAGTATTAGAAATTCTGTCTGACACAGGATTTACAGCTAGATTGAACTTCTCGATAAACAGGCAAGTTGGACAACACGCACACATAGTTCAATCTGCAACAGTATCAAAACTTTTTGGGTGCTTTAAGCTGGTTTATGTATATGCAACAACTTTACTCCAATGCCCCCAATTCCCACCTGTGCCCATGTGTTAAAAACATGGAAAGGATGTTTCTAGATGAACCCTAAAAAAAACTGTGATGTAAAAATGCTCTGTTACTTCACAAGAGGTTATGCAACAACGGACTACATTGAAACAAAAATAAAGGACAGTAACAGAGATCTCAGATCCACAAGCACAGTTGATAATCTTCTAAGATATTCTAAATACAAAAGGGACCACAAACCTTTGCTGGCATGATCACTCCCTTTGGACATTCTGCAATGTGTTTATGAGGCAGAGGATTCAAGTATGTGATGTTTCTGTAGAAGAAATGATTGCTCCCAGAGTAAGCTTTAAAATAAAATAAAACATCCGTGACTTCCGACTCTTCAAAGACCGTATCAGTATCCAACACAAAGGATGTACAAAATCCTTTAACAGACAGTTACAAATCCGACACTTCTACCAGAGAAAAGGATGGCTTGCATGATAAAAGTAGAGTAATAAACTCTTATAAGAAGCAGAAAGTGTGATGTTTGATGTTTTTAAGCCTAATGCGCCACAGATCTGCTTATATCACTTCAAAACGCAACATAATTCTTTATTACTTCTAATAAAATCTGTCTTGGAATCCTGTCCTCTTTTAAGAACAGTCTGAGCCATGGCGGGTCCACACGGGGAAACGTACCCATTTGACACCTATACATAATTCTGAGTAACATAGCAGATAAGACAACTATGCCACATCTCCAGAAAAGACTTACAGAGCTTGATTATTGATAATATCTGGTAGCCCAGCAACACTGGAGGGGATCACTTGTCTCCACCCATTCCTCTCAGATATCCAAAGATATCCATTCATCCCACCGCTAAAAAAAAAGGAAAATAATCTTTCACTATATCTGTAAGTGTTAAGGCATGTATTAATCCACTTATGATACTGCAGTAAGGAAATCAAACCTAACATTGGTGTCGATAGGCCAAGCATATCTTTGCTGGGGTGGTAGCTGATAAAAGAAATGGTAAAATGATACAATTTGTGATGCCAAAGGATGAGCAGGATGCACATACAGCAAATCAAGCATCGCACTATTTCGTAACTGTTCTTGTACCTGCAAATGTGCACTACTATTAGGGATTCTCACATTCACAAAAATAAATCGATGGCATTGAGCTAAAACGCTTAAAAAAAGTAATTGCCCAAGAAATAAGCAACTCTTAGCCTTTCCGGTATATACAAAAAAAGCTAATCAATTATTTGAACCAAATTATGCCCACATTTTGGTAGACAATGGCTACTTGGAAGATAGAAATAAAATTTGTACGACAGAATGAAGGTGTTACATCTATTACTTACTGTCAAAGTAGCCTCAAGATTCTTTGTCTCATCAAGCAATTTCTTCTCATCAATAAATGGCAGCTTAGCAACACCCTGGTCACAAGATAGAGGGATTAGATCAAAAGATTAAAAATAACTATCATCAAGGTAATATAATGGGACTGGAGGACAGCAGTGTGTCCTGCTTTTAATTTCTATTGCAGCACTCTTGAAGGGAGGGTTAAACCACAATTGCGTGGTTCAGGGTTCAGTCAGCTGATCATCAAACCAAATCATCCGTATTTAGAACAGAGTTCTCTCAATGAACTCGAATTCTTTACCCGAATTCGGTTGAATATGTAATCATGCAACGATCGTAAATGTGTCATTAGACTCCCCATCTCACCTTTCGCAGAGACTCTATACTACTCCATTTCACTATGATCTTGTTACTTTTGGGCACAATATTTTAGGGAATAGGAACATGGGTTCTTAATTAAAGAGGGTGTGTGGACTGTGGAGTAAGAGATGGGGTAATATTATCCACATATTTTGTGTCAAAAAGGACGAGGAAGATCATAGAGAAAAGGCTCAAAATGGAACGGAAGATCTTAGTGAAATGGAAGGGAGTAGAACAGAAACTTCCGAGAAAAGAAAAGGAGAAACGAAATCTGGCTTAGCTTCAACATACCTGCCACGCAAAGCGTTTACCATTCATATCAATGTCAAATTCTGGCATACATGAAAAGAAAAATAAAAGCAATTATGAGACGATGATGATGGGACGCAGCTACTTAGAATACTGAACAGCTAATCAACATTACCGTCAGGATAGAACTCCTGCAAGGGTGATGATGGGTCTGTCATCAACTTCCTGTACATCTCAGGCAGAGCATCGGAACTGTATAATATCGGACATTGTATAATCAGTAGGGTTTTCTTTGAGACGTTACATAGATATTAATTTGAAATCTAAATGCGATAAATATTATAACCTGGCAGCCGGTAGAGTTCCCAAGAGCTGGTCAAAAGGCTTGAAAGGCTCTCCCAAGAAAAATGTTATTTCCATATCAGTTAGATCTTTAAGATCCGAAGCGAATGGAGCATAGTGGTATGGATAGAACCTTCAAGAAAGAAAGTTATCTATTTTAACGAGCAAGTCGATAAATAAGTAAGAGTTCATAACAGAAACATGAATTGATGGATACATTACTAACAACATCCATCTTTTAAGGACAATAAAACTCGGGAAACAACAGAACATCTAACAACTATAGTCCATAATTACCATTGCCATGAGCTAACACCTTGGTAGTAGTAACGGCAAACCCAACACAAACCTTCAACATACTTCAAAACCTGCACAAATACAGAAAAACTTGTTAAACACCAGATATTGAAAAAGATGAATTACATGAGCATCTCCAGTGTCAATTGTCAGGCACATACATAAGCATCAATATAAGCAATGAGTCTCAACTCAATTTACAACTGAAGAGCACGCAACTGCCAGATGAAACTATGCACACATGACATGACAACACACAGCAAAAATTGGACACAAGTCTAACCTATGACACCACTTGTCTGGAAAAAAGCAAATCCACCAAATAATTATTACACTAACACCAGTCGTTTACAGTTTAAAAGAATTAATTAAGAAATCAGTGAACTAAGCCAGGAAAACTAGAGTGAACCAATGAACTAAGCTGATCAAAGTAGAACAAACATCATAAATGACCACTGCCCTCGCCGAGATCAGTGAAAAACAGAGCAAAATTTACAACATAAAAGGAGGGGGGCATGAAGCACGGTTGTTAGAATCGGGATTCTTCTTTGGATCAAAGATGGTTGGTTGGATTGGGTCGCGGGATCGAATCGAGGATCGTAAAATCCTACACATAGCTTGGATAAACAAGCTTGTGTAAAAAGTTTGGTATAATTTGTAAAGTATATTGTTAAAAGTCTATTTAACGAAATGCAAGTCTTTATAATCATATCAATATAGGAGTGTTACATATACCTTTAATTGAGTTGTAAGTACAAAATAACGTCCTCACAAAATAAAAATAAAAACATGAGCCATTTACGATCCTACCATCAATGCCACGTGATCATGTACGATCCTATGCGATTCTGAACGATCCAATAACAATCCTTTCACTAAAATGATCCTATGACGATTTGAATCGTTTTCCATAATTTTGATCATCGTGAATTTGACAAACGAGCAGGACATTTTGTTTTTTTCCTTCTTTGGATGGAGGGATTTCGGGGAGAAAGAAGGAGAGGGAGGCGAATTCCCTTGTTTGGTTAGCAACTTGGATAGGAGGAATTTTGGCAGGATCCATTTACCCTCTGTAAACCAAATAAAAATTCTTCAAATATGGGAAGACATGGAAATAAAATGACCTCCCTCCCTTTCCCTCACCTCTCCTTCAGTCTATGTATCCCAAGAAAGGGTTAGTGTATATATTCAATAGTGTTCTTTACTTAGATGATAGAAGAGCATCTATGGCCTAGCAAAAGATGGAAAGCCGAAGATACCCAGTACATCGAAGAGGCTAGTATCAATGACATCACACATCTTAGATTTTCTTCCAATCTTCCTAATCACTTCAAAGGTTAAGTTTTTGCTCCAACTCTGCTCATAATTTAACCTAAAATTTCGGCAAACTCATTGTAAGGAATGAAAATTAGACACGATGAAACAAGTTTCAGCATGAATGATTCGTCCGAACCCTTCATTAACGAGAAAACAAGGGATGAACGAATCCGTTTTTAAAATAATGCCAAAAAATAAAACATTTATCGTTTAGGGTCGTTTTTGAAAACATATGTTAAAATGGTGTCCACGTAGGTTCGGACTTGCAAAACCTGAAAAACGGAGTAAACACGCCATTAACAATGGCGTGTTTAATATTTTTTTTTTTTAAAAAAAAGAAAAAAAAAATTAGACACGCCATTGGCATTGGCGTGTCTTTTGTTTTCATAAATAATGTACTCCTAAATCTGTAATGCTATCTATTCTTCACCGCTAATTTCTCAATAGCCCTCCTAAATTTTTTAGTGTCTACCCACAACAATCAATCACCATCACTCCTCTAACCCCATTAAACATCTCCCTCATCTCCCATTCATGTAAACTACCATAAGTATTCCAAAAAAATCGCCTCAACAATTAAATTATCACCATTTTTGAGCCTAAGCACCCCCCATCACCTTCACCATAGCCATGGCTATGGTCAATCGCACCCCACAAATTGACGCAACTTCCACTAGCCGACAGTGCAGGTGCCGCATCGGAGTAGCTGGTGGTTAGGCGACATAAACTTCGACGGCAATCGAATTCGGCAGAGGTAGATTTAGGGATTGCATTGAGCATTAAATTCTAAACGAAACCAAGGCCTACAACCTTACAACTCAATATCGTCGCCGCCGTCATCGTCATCTTCTATCTTCTCCCAACGTTGGCGGTCGTTTGACCACAACCTTTTCATAAATCCGGCCACCAGACCAATTTGCTTCTTTTGCTTAATTAATGGTTGATGTGGTACTTTGATTTGTGGTTGGATCCTCAATTGGTAGTGAGGGAGTAATGGCGGATCAATTTTTGTTTGATTTATGGTGATTGATTTTGGCCAAGTTGTGTGAGGTTGAGAGGATAATAAGAAATTAAGAATGCTTCACCGACACAACAACTATAGTACCACGCGTTTCAATGGAAAATCTATAATTCTTGAGCCACGCCAATACGAAGGGCGTGTCTCTTTGAGTATACCCGCCATTTTATATGGCGTGTTTTGGCCTCATAATTTTTTTTGATCAACTTTCTTAGCAGCTTTAAACACGCCATTGTTAATGGCGTGTTTACTCCGTTTTTCAGGTTTTGCAAACCCGAACCTACGTGGACACCATTTTAACATATGTTTTCAAAAACAACCCTAAACGATAAATGTTTTATTTTTTAGCATTATTTTAAAAACGGATTCGGGATGAACGCAGAATATCTCAAAGGCATTACTTTTCGATAAAAAATTATGCATCAACATTGAAGTCACTCACCACTTCTTTTCTAATCTTGTCAATTTCTGAAGGACTTGTAACACCAAATTTCTCGGAATAATACCTCTCCTTGTAACCAGGCTCCCCTAGTTTGATCTGCAAAAAATCCAAAATTGTTATGGAGTACACTCTCAAACGACGTCAGTAAATTCTAATATTAGAGAGGGTTATAGCAGTATATCAAAAGTTCAAAAAAGGGTAAATGTACAGAATGCATATGATTTAATTAAATATTCCTAAATTCTAATATTAAAGAGGGGAATAGCTGTCTATCAGTATCTAGTCAATGACAGGGAGAAGTAATGTCTGCATGTAGATTCCTTCCTATATCGTTCCTTCGACTCCGAGTAAATGATAGTTAATACAGTACTTGTAAAATACAGAAGCATCAATAGTAATACAGCCCTTGGAATTAGCCTCACGCAAAAAAAAAAAAACGGAGAATGAAAGTGATTTTATAGAAAAGATTAGGGCACACAACCGAAACCAAGTTCACCAGTGCCTCAGCTTTTGGGTTAGAGAAGGTACCAGAGTAGTAGACTAGTACTACAGCATCATACTGATTACGACTTGAACAGCTAAAGATTGCAACAAAAAAGCACCGGAATAGGAAAAATATCATCCAACAGAAGTAAAACCCTTTAGATGTCACCGAAAATCATTGTTTGACATTGATTTTGTACAAGTTACAAGAAACAACAGACATAGCCTAACCTTGTCCTCAACAGGCACGGAAGGCTCTTCCAATGAATCTTTTGGCTCTCTTCTTGCCTTGTTTTTCTCCTCATTGATCTCCATTATCTGAGAATAAAGAGTATATTTCACGCGATTGCTTAATAAATAACAATAAAACTCAAAGCAAACGCCAAAGATGTGACACCAGATAGAAATCAAAGAAAAGATCAGTGCAACAAGCAAACAGTGACAAAAAGTGAAGTACATCCCACAAGAGAAGACAAAAGACTGAGAGGCTCGAAGATTACATGGCAACCCTTATCTAGAACAGAAGAGATTAATAAGTTCTATTTGCTTTAAAAAAAAAAAAGCAGCCTTTGAAATGCAACATAAGACACAAAGCTGTAACAAAAGGTGACACTGCTTCAAATAGAAAGCAGATGATCACTGTAGCACATTAAATAGCACTCAGTTAACACGTAACAGGTGTGCAAAATACAAGCATTAAATCAAAATATCAGGCAAGGAAATAATTAAATTCAGAGAATTAGGCACCTGCTGTATGCGGGCACGTTTATGAAAGATTTGGTCTTCATGAACTGCAACTGATTGAACGAAGTACTCCACTCTATCAAGAAAGACCTGAGAAAATGATAGTTATTGATACTAGCTTCATTGTAAGAAATATAAATCATAAAGACGCATCAATTCCTTTACGAAAATTTTTCACAGTATTCATTTTCATTCATGGTTAGTTTAAAAAAGCGCGCCTTGAGTGCGCCTAAGGCGCGCCTTGGATGAGGCACTTGCCAAAACGCATCGGTCCATTTTAGGGTGCGCCTTTAAGACACGGCTCACCTAACAAGGCTAACTAGTATGCACTTTCCACATCTTTTAGACAAGGCTGACCGTTTCTTTTCCCCATTATTCCTAACTTCACTCCTTGTAATGTTAGCCAACTTGAAAACTCCTAAAAAGGCTATTGTTACCAAAAATTAATTTAGAAATTACAAATTGATATAAAAAAACAGGGCGCCTCGCGTCAAAAAGGTGCGCGCCTTTGCCTTGCGCTTTGCGCTTTGCGCCTCGTCACCTTGGCCCCTTAGCGCCTCCGTGCGCCTTGTGCATTTTTAAACTAAGCATTCATGCTTCATAAAATGAGTACAGAAAACAGATCTACAAAGAAATTGCAAATAAATGAACAGAACTCACTTCACCAGCTTCCGTAAGATAACCGCCCATAGCAGCAAATTCTCTTCTATATACATGCATCAGCAAATTTATAGCACCCTTCAAAAAATAAAACAGGCTTCATCACGACAAAGGTCTGCTAAGTCCGAAAAGAAAGAAGCCAGATAAAAAAGTATTAATACTGCATCTCTTTATATATACACACAATACACCATGAAAAGATATGAAGTTATAACAGCAAATGCATTCAAACGATACATGACATTTTATACCTCCCGTATTTCTAGTGTAGGCATATGTGGAAGGAAGTCATTGCCCACAAAGAAACAGAGGAACACGAAATCATCAATCAGGCGTTCAAAGTTGGTCTTAAATGGAGGATTGAGAATCTCCAGATCATATTGCAGATACTCTCTCAAAATCCAAATATTGAGAAACTGTAACAACATGCAGACACAATATGAGACAGCCGAATACAAAAAAAAAATGACAGAGATGGCTACAGGCAAACTGAAAAGAACCACAGAAGCAGGGAGGTCCACCAGCATACTTGATATTTTTTCTTGTATACAGGAGTTTCATCTACTAAATTTCCATTTTGGTCACCAGAGTTGCCATGACAATCAGCAGCAAAATGACCAATTTGTCCACAACGGAAACATTTCTCCTGTTGCGAAGGCAGAAGGACCACCTAAAGGGAAGAAAACAAAGTCAATGGCATATGAAAAAAGATAAATCAGCCATTCACATCCCTTGGATAAAAGCTAAAATATAAAGGTACGAAGCAAAATGACTCGTAAAGAGTAACCATAAAAGCAAAGTGAAATGGATGTGTCCGACAACCTAAACCAAAGGCCCGTGTAAATAGAACAAAATAAGACACATTTAGAACGATAAAAAAAGACAAACACAACAGCAAAGACATAAATCTCCAACCTCAGTCAAAGGTACCCCACGTTCAAAATTTCAAGGGGTATCATTCTTCAGAGGTGTCTATCTCTTTTTCTTGAGGGAGTTAGATTATATAAAATATAGCTAAAACGTACACCAAAGAGTTTATACATGTACAAAAAGACTGCCAATCATTATCCCACAAAGTACAAGGTTATGCAGTAACCAACCTCTCTCAAAATTGAGAAGTGGACCTCATGTGTGGCTAAAGCCAACATTATCAAATCAGCATCCTGTAGATGTGACAAACAATTTGGTTAAAACAAAAGTTGCATGCATACATATCACAGATATCGGGGCAAATACATGGACATTAAAAATTGCATGAACTCACAAGTCCATAGAGACAATGTCGAGTATTTGGATCAAAACCAGGAAGGTTTCTTTGCAAGCGAATGTATGACATAACTTTATGTTCTCCTTCACCAGGCACATTGGCATCAGACAGAATAACCTTCAGAGAAGCACCGAATGGAATCGTATAAATATACTTCGATTATCTTGAAATTCAGAAGCACAGAAAATGATAAAGAAGAGATTGCTCCAGAATAAGAGATTTATCCATTGGCTGAAGAGGACAGTAGTTACAAAAAAAGATACCTTCATCGTGCGCCACCCGGGATGATTGTTCAAACGATTCTGAATATAATATTGAAGAGCCACCGACAGCACAAACATAAACTCTGTCCCTGGAGTAATGACATTTGAGTCACAGGTTTCTGCTTTCTCTTTCGAAGCTAGGATCTGTCCTTCAGCCTCAAACTCCTTCCTCAATCTTTCCTCTTCTGCTTCCTAGGATGAAAAAACAAACAAATCATCAGAGGGAGTAGGGAAAAACTCAATTCGACAAGAAAAAACTAAAATTTGTCTCACAGCATCAGCAGCATCTTTTGCAGCTCTGAAACGTCGGGAGCGTTGCTGATTCATCTTAGCTCTTGGCGCAACTCCATCTATCATAAGTCACAAATGAATCAATTTCATACAGTAGACTTTCAATAATATAAGAAGCCAGGGTCAAATGCAATTACCAATTGCCATATAGAGAATCTTCCTTGGGCGAACCAATGAGATGAGATGATCAATGTAGGCAAAC
>JAGPOY010007815.1:0-12407 GCA_018983105.1 Silene uniflora | reverse complement strand
TTGCAAGGCAATCGGAGGACATTTCTAGCACAAGCGGCATCATCTCATACGCGTTTTGGGTGCAACAAATAGGAGAAAACCTAGGTTGGTTTTGATCTTAGGCCATTTGCACAGGACCAAAGGTTATTTCTTATCTCGCATTTTCGTTTATCGCATTTCGTATATGACACGTTATTTTACATAGTAAATTTTCGTTATAGTCCTACAAGTTAAGGGTAAATATACGGATATTAACCCACACATTGATCCAAATTTGGATCGCTCTAGATCAAATTAGGTGAATTGGAGACTGAATTCACGTGAAAATGTGGAACATGGTTTTATTGGCCAGTTTGAAATGAAAACCAAAAATATGGGTAAATTGGTAGTGGACCAGAATTTGATGGACCGACATAAATTTTTGATAAACAGATTTATAAAATGAACAATATCAATGTGCTTATGTTTGTACTTTGAAATTTTACATCAATCTTATTCTACCAAATCCAACATTTTTTTTTGCCAACAGTAAATAAAGTGTTTCTTACACAGTACCTACCCGACTCTTGGAGTCGAATTTTATTAATACATTATTAGGATAAGCTATTAAACTACAGATGGAGTTGACAGATAAAATAGACTTCTTAACGGGACGATCGGAGCTGGCCAATTGAGCGAACATTTCTTTTCTCTTCTTTATCAACTGAGCTTCAGAGGAGTACCTGCAACAAGACACACTTACGCCACCAGAACGTAGAAATTTATGGGAGAGAGATATACTTTTAGAGAAAGTCGATAAATATTGTCTTGGAGATTCATCCCCCTGGCCATGATTTTTCTTGGAAGTGTCCCTTCTCCATTTATCGCACACATGATGATATGGGCAGAGAAGTACTTGAAGAGCATAGGGTAATATGGGCGCATCATGGTTTTCAAACGAGGAAATCCGACACTTCTTGGGACGAGCTGGAAAAAAATGAAAGGTGGAATCATTATGGGTCCAAGAGCAAATTGAGGTGGCATTTTCAGTCACCAGAGAGAGAGAGAGACCGAGACTCTTGGATCATTAGGGTGGTTATCTTGGAGGATATAAGAACCAAGAGGAGAAAATTTTTCACAAATAGAAGATGCACTTGAACTCACGGCCCAAGAAGAGGGCGCACTCAAACTTACACTAGGAATAGCAGGTTTCACATTGATGATATCTAAAGGAGTCATGCCTTCGTTCATGACCACAATCATCTTAGATTTCTACTTTTTAGGACATCTCCTCTTCTCCTCCTCCTCCTAGGGCATTCTCTTATAATAATGTCTCTTTCCTTAGTAGCCTCAACATTAAGGATCCGAATTGTTAAAGTTAATAAATTTTGTTTGCCGTAAAAGCTCACCTTTTTACCATCTAACAGCTTTTTATAAGATTGTGCGAGGATCCTTAGACAGGAACTGCCTCCTCACTTTGAACCTCCGTCGCCTCCATGTTCACACTCTCATTATCCCTTATACTCACTTCACTTTGATCTTCAATTACCCCCGTGAGGCCGTGATCACACTTTCACTGCCTCCAAATTGAAAGTAGAGGCGAGGTCATGATTTCGATTTCGGTGTACCAAAATATATACTCAAGGTAAAATATATAGATAATTAGTGTGAAAGCTGTAAATATTGGTGTAGCAAATCACGAATGTCTAATCGAATTTTCCGCCTTTGGTGTAGCCGCCTTAGTGGCCTCGCCCCTGCTTTAAAGTCGTCAATCATGAACTTATGTTGTGAATTACCCTCCATAACTCGATAATAAGGTTTCTGAAGACGCCTAAAACATATCTGAATCAAAGATGACCCTACTCAACCCTAAAACATAGCCGAATCCAAAATTACCGTGCTCGACTTGATTTGACCAAAATACAAACATACTTAAACCAAATCTTATCTAAAAACTGTTTGCCATCTTATTGAGATAAGACACATACTTATCAATTAATTGATAGTATGGGGGAGTAGGTTATGAATATCAACCTCTTAGGTTTGATAACACCGGCCTAAAATTATTCTATGACAAAATCTTATTTAATAGAGAAATATGTGTCTTAAGTTTAAAACGGGTCGAATATGCCTTATGAGATGAATAAGATTAAAGCAGCATGTATAGGGTAAAGCAAAATATTTGCCCATATATTCTCATGCTAAATGATATTTGACCCGTTTTGATACTAAGACAGATATCCCATCTGAAGATGAACTTATTTAATACTCCGTATCCGTTTGATACACTTAATGACAACGAATTCACTCATGATCATTGATAAAAAAATTGAGCACACATTCTTATTTAAGCCAAAGTATCCGTCTTAGACCTTAAAACGATTTAAATACATATTTAATCACATGATTAGTAGTTACCTCAGAAATGTAAAAAAAAGGGTTGTACTTTTTCACACACGGATTTTACTCTTTCACATACGTCTTTTACAAATTTACCCTTGTCATTTTTTCATCACTCACCCAATTGATTTTCTTTCACCAACGCTTCCTTCACCTCTCTCCGACAACCACTTTATCCGCCCTTACTCCGGTTGAGCCGTAGTCCGGCCGACCTTGCTCTGGCCGATCCCTGCTTCCCTTAAACCGACTACCCCTAGCCGGCATCCCCTCTCCCGAACTTCTCCCACTGTCCAACCACCCAATTATCACCATTCCCCACCACCACCACTATTATTATTATTATTATTATTATTATTATTATTATTATTATTATGACGACGATGATGATGATTAGTATGATGATGATTAATTATTACTATGGAATTTTGTTATCAAATTTGTCCAGATCTTAATTCCATTCTTCATTCCACAGTATTGTTGGCACTATAATACGTAGTACTACGGAACTTGTCCAAAAGAGAATGTGAGAATGCATTTTGCTCCGTTCGTTCGATTCCACTTTGCCCTGCACTCTTCTCGTTATTGTTTGATTATCTAATGCGGGTGTTAGTGTTCTCCATTATTTTTAAGCAATTAGATTATGATCCATTGTTTCAATAGAACAATTAGATTCGATTTTAGGGAAAATGGTACATAGAAAAATTAATTTGTTTAGGTTTAGGAAAAGGGTATGATACGGAAAATTAATGAAGAAGTGTATGTGAAAGAGTAAAGTCCGTATGTGAAAAAGTAATTCCGTTCTTTTACTCCTATTTTATTACTTTTCTTAATGTTTTGGCCCCACAACACCTTATTTAACTTTTAATAATTCATCCCCCTCTCCTATCACCAACCCTACACAACTCTTTTACTCTTTTTAATATTTTTCTTAAGTATTGTGCCCATTTTAAAGGGGAAGATTATGGTGAATGAGAGGGGGTATGATATACTATAAATTCATAAACAACTATGCATGCGATACACTTCGTACTACTACCTGAAATTAGCTAAATCACCAATAACACAAACACTACCTTAATCATAATTCATATGTATAGCAGGGCACCACGCACGGTTAAAATGGACAAATTTCATACTCGAAGGTAAAAATGAAGTAAATAGGGGCTTTCACATTTTCACTGTAATCCACGGAGATATATAACTCAATGGTGAACAAGAAGAATAAACATGCATGGCCGACACACAACAGGGTCATATATCAAAAAGTCTTGCTTAAGACGGGTTGGATCTTGTAACGGGTAATTTGTAAGAGAAAATTGGTAGAGGGGACAAGGTGGGCACCCCCCATGTGCTCCCCCACTCACACTTGATGAGTATTTTGTGAGAGGAAATGATATCCGTCTTCATTTGTGACGGATATGGAGTGTCTTCAATGAGATTTTGTGTATATATGTACTAAATAGCAGTCTCTATTTTGGTACTTGTATTTAGTATACAACTAGGTTTGTTGCCCGGCTACGCCCATATTATCTTCATTTACTTTTTAAATTTATTTTATATGAAATATGATTCGCTAAATTTGGTTAACACATATATCTACAATTTATATCTTGAAATTATGATGAGAGGTAAAATTAATTAACAAATAATGAGACACGTTCACCTCTCCTGCGGTTAATATTATTACTTTCACTACATCCCCTGTTAATACTATTACGTTCAGTACTTGTTCGATTATTATTGTTAGTTTAACTACTCCTGCTATTTTTTACTGTTAACCCGTTAGTTTTGTCAAATTCATATATTTAAATAAATTAATATTTTATTAAAATCGAATTGTTAGTTAATTTTTCATACTCTTTCTGTTGTTCCTTACGTTACTTTCATTACACGTGTTGTGACTACTATTACTTTTACTTTTCCCGTCATCATTATTTTTTCTTTCACTATTTCTGCATTTATTATTGTTAATTTCACTACTCTCATTGTTGTGGTGCCCGGCTTCGCCCGGACTATCTCTATTTAGCATTAAAATATATTTTCAATTAACTAAAATTACTTTAAAGTTGCATGACTCATAAATTTATTATTAATATATTTTATGATAGAGAGTATATCTTAAAATTATAATGAAATAAATTATGAGACAAATCCCGCTATTAATATTTACTTAAATCGATTGCTTAGCTATTGTTCATATGTACTTTCTTTTGTTCTTAATACTGTTACTTTTATTAATTAGGTGCCCGGCTTCGCCCGGGCTACCTATATTTAGCATTAAAATTTATTTTCAATTAAATAAAACTACTTTAAAGTTGCATAACTGATAAACTTAGCATTAATATATTTTTCTATGACATATATTAAAATTACGATGAAAAAAAATTATGAGACAAAATCATTACTCCCGCTATTAATATTTTACTTAAATCGATTGGTTAGCTAGATGTTCATATATACTTTATTTTGTTGTTAGTTCTATTACTTTTATTACATTCGTTATTACTATTGTTACTTTAACTACTCCCGCCGTAATTATTGCTACTTTCACTACCTCCGCATTAATATTGATAATTTTACTACTCCCGTTGTTACTTATATTACTTTCACTACTCCCGCCCGCTCGTTGTTACTTCTATTGCTTTCACTACCCCACTCGTTGCTAATATTGTTACTTTCACTACCCCGCCGTAATTATAGCTACTTTTACTACAGTTGCATTCGTATTGATAATTTTACTACTCTTGTTGTTACTTCTATTACTTTCACTACCCCCACATATTACTAATATTGGTACTTTGACTATTCAACTGAGTGATTACCCTCCTATTACTATATCCAATGTTAATACAATTCTTTTCACTACTAAGAAAATTATTTTTACTATTTATGCATGCAATTTTAAGAGACTTATATATTTATATAAATATATTACATATATGCATTAAATCAAACCAAAAAAATTATGGAAATTATATTTTTTTTGGAAATCTAACTTATTTATTTACATTTTAATAGTTCCAAAATATAACATACTAATATTATATTCGTGTATGTTAAAAAATTAACATCTTTTTTATATAATTAATAATTTAATACCATAAGTGGGACATGTTTATTTTAAGGACAATCCCCATATTCTGATGTTTTCTAAATTTGTAACTAAGGCAAAAGTATATAATATTTGCATTGAAGTCCCTTGTTCAGGTCCATCGC
This sequence comes from Silene uniflora, assembly GCA_018983105.1. Classification (NCBI taxonomy): domain Eukaryota; kingdom Viridiplantae; phylum Streptophyta; class Magnoliopsida; order Caryophyllales; family Caryophyllaceae; genus Silene; species Silene uniflora. The sequence goes on along the minus strand of JAGPOY010007815.1, from coordinate 6,833 downwards.
ACAGTGCTATGATTAAAAACTATATAGTATAATTAATTTGTATGAATTTATTTAATTATATTCAAGTCCCTTGGTTTCTGGAATTAATATATAGTATTGATTCGTTATTATTACTTTTACTTTCACTACTCCCGCCGTAATTATTATTACTTTCACTACTTATACGTTAATATTAATAATTTCATTACTCCCGTTGTTACTTCTGTTACATTCACTACTCCCGCTCGTTGCTAATATTGTTACTTTGGCTATTCAAATGAGTGATTACTATCCTATTACTATATACAATGTTACTACAATTATTTTCACTACTAAAGTGATTAGTGATTACTATATCCAAGGTTGTTTTTATTACTCTCACTACTTGAAATGCATACTCCATATGCATTAAATTAATTAAGTCAAAATAATTGTGGAATATTATATTTTTTGGAAATCTAGCTTGATTTATCTATAAAACTATATTAAAAGGCTTCCCTAGAAATGCCACCTAAAAGCCACGTGTAAATCCACGTCATCTTACAAAAAGTCATGTCAATGCCACATGTGACAAATAAATCCACCTAAAAGTCAGCTGGCATTTAAAATGCCTTACCATCGACGTCTAACAAGCTTGCAAGTCGATCAGACCTGACTCGGCTCGAACCCGAGCAAAACCGACCCGCTAGGACCGAAAAATACCATGACCCAAAACCGACCCGATGACGACTTGACACCCGACGCCACCTGATGATCATTGGCCCGAACCCAACCCAAACCCGACCCGATATCGACCTGGTTAAAACGACGATCTAACAATTTTTAAGTTTAATATTAATCAAATTGAAAGCGATTTAATGTTTAATTTGATATATTTCACTTAATAATGACGTAATTAAACCTCTCAGAAATATGATCCTCTCAGAAAACCTCTCAGGTTTCATGTTCTTGAAACGGTTAAAATTAATTATATTTTGATTTAAGCATTTCTATACATAAAAAAATTCCATATTAATCATCATGAAAATAAAAGTAGATAAGTGAATGAAAAACCTATAAATTTCATAATCTATAAAATATACTTAAAGGCAACCTAAAAAATGTGACATTGCTAAGTAAATGTGACATGGAAAAGATGACATGGCAAATAAAAATGTGATATGACAATGTGACATAACAAATTAAAATTAACTCAACATTATTAAGCATTTTTAAATTATCCTTTTTGAAGAAACCATTCGTTTACCCATTTGTGTACTAACTCTTGACTACATTAACTTGCATTGATAAATGCTTATAAATTTCTCTAAATGCATAGAATCTATACAATATTATAAAAAAGAAGGCAAATGTGCAATCTCTACAATTTAATTGTTAAAATAATTATAATATTTAAGAAATACATGAATACTCTACAATAAAGGAGTCATTATTTTTATTAATTCTTTAAACCGTTTGTTAACTGTTTGTTTTCCCCTCTCCCTTTCCCCTCCTCACTTGAGTTAATAACAATAATTTAGTTGTTTGTTTGCCGGTTATAAATAGCAACATTCATTCATTTTTTTTTCTTCATACTCAATCTCTCATGGGTCTCAACAATCACCACCTAGCATTATAGAATCTCATTTATTTACATATCACTAAATTTAATTTTATTTTTATTTTGATGCTTATTATCGTTCTTATTATTGTATATGATTAATTTTCTTAGTTTGTTGTTAATGTTGTTATTATTGTTATTTTCCTAATAGGTTTACAATTATAGGAATGCAAAGGCGAATGGAGATCAAGCAAGTAATTTGTTGATGAAGGCCACGTTGTTAGATAGCACGAGTACCGTTTTATTCTTTTTTTTGTTAGGGAAAGTACCATTTTATTTTTCAATTTTCCTTTTCGCGGTCTTTTACTGATTTTTGGGTACATATATTAGACTTTTAGTGATTGTATTTTCTTATTCTTTTCACAAATTATAGAATAAGGCCGTGTCACACGTGAGCCGGTCCATTTTGTAAATAATGTTATTCATTTGTTACTAAAAAACGAGTTATATGTTTACACAATAATACCGTCTCATACAATAATTATTGTATTCTTTTTTACTGAAAAACATGTAAGCGAAGCATATATATATTTATGACTGATCTGTCACACTTAGCTTGCTGAGTCGGGATACAAGTTTAGTTCTTTTATTCAATATTGAATATTAGCTATGAATATCACGTCTTTCCGTGCAATAATAAAAAAATTTATGCTTTTACAATATAATTGCTTTATTTTGGTAACTATAGATTGGTCTTCTTAGTGAGACATGGATTATATTGCAATAATGGTGAAATTCAATCGATAAAGCAAACTAAAGAGCGTTTGAGTCCAAGGGAAAAATGACGACTTTTCTTATTTCAACTTAGATGACTTTTGATTTTATTGGAACAATATTAGTTGGTCTTTGTCCGTTAAAAGCCAAATAAAGTAGATGAAAATACCAACAATAATAAGATTTCACGTACATATGTATCTAAAATAAATATGTAGAGGAAAATAGATCATTGTTCCTTTGAAGAATTGCTTACACGGTATACAAAAAATATACTAAAACAAGACCTCAATTGAAGCAAAATAGCAAAGTGAATTTTAACGTGATTTTTACTTTGTAGATTGGGAAGCCATTGCTCATTTTAACTTGATTTAAACTTTTTGTTATATTATAAGTTGAAAATTTGAATTTGGTTTTTATTTTAACAATAATGAGATGAGATATTGATCAAGGTGAATTTGATCGCGTTATCAAAGGAAATATCTACATTATAGTTTGATATTAAGACTAGCAACGAAGTCAAGTTGAGGAGATATGGTTAGATACAGTCGAATGCCCACAAAAAAACTGAAAAAAAAATAATCATTTTTTTCCGTGTACAATAAGGGGCAAGTTCGATAATAATTAAATAGAAATAATAAACGGAGTAGCTACTCCGAACAATAAAATTTATGAGTTTTGTTGTAAATATTACAAGGTTTAATGTAGCTCAAAATATTAAGTTTTTGTAATATTATTCCATCCGTCAAATTCATTTGTTTACCCTTTTCTCTTTTTTCGTGCGCGATTTTAAATTAGAGTTGAACAAATAATCGAGATTCGAGATGAAGGGAGTAAGCTCCATATATGCTATGCATACATTAAACACCTAAAACAATAAATTATTAACGATCCCGTGATTTTCACGGGCTCTAAAACTAGTCTACTTTTTAATAGTTTCCAAAATATAATTTATGTTAAAATAATTAACATCTTAAACTAATTAATATCATAAGTGGGCATGTTTATTTTAAGGAAAATCACCATATTCCGGTATTCTCTAAATTTATACTTTAACCAAAACTATATAATATTTACATTGAAGTCACTTGTTGAGGTTCATCGCACAGTGCTATTGATTTAAAACTATATAGTATAATTAATTTGTATAGATTTAATTAATTACATTGAAGTCCCTTGGTTTCTGAAATTAATATATAGTATTGATGATTCATATATAGGTGCACGGAACCAATATATCACACATATCAAACCCATATAGACTCCAATTATTGGTGTACTTATAACAATGTGGATTCCAATTAGGGCAGAGATGAAAGTGGATCGTGTCATCACTGTCATGTTTATTGACCGTATTATTTTGTTGAGACATAGCAACTTTTTGTAGACTATGCTGTTGATTAACGTAGAGGTGACAATTTAAGTAACGTCAATTCTACTTCAAAGAAATTACCAAAGTTTAATTACAAATTTAAACAATCAATAATTAAGTGCAGAGTCGTACCTCTTCCGTGTCAAAGCAAATAAATGTAATGATTTAAAATGTAAACTATCCACTCAAACGACGTAGCCCCATAGCGAGTATTCGCGAGATCGAAGTAACGTAGGAATATTATACGCAATGTGAAGGTTGTTTGATAGGTGCAGTTATTTGATATGATATATAAGATGTAGTGGTAATATGCATGAATGCATAAAAGTAGACTTATTAGAAATCATATTGACGTCCCAACACATTGTGTTTTGTGTAATCATCATAATGAGGATTTAGACCATTTCTTTTTCAAATGCCCTTTCATTGCTTCAATTATTGAAGATTTGGGTATCTCCAGATTTAGTGAATTTTTGGCAACGGTTTTTGTCGATCCAAGTCAAAACATTGTAGTAAAACTCAACGCCTTAAAAGTATTCCTTTTAAGTACTGAATTTATTAAAATAATTTTTATTTGGTGGAATGCTTGGTTTTTAGAAATGATTTTATCTTTGATAATGTTAATGCGAATGCTACTAAGCTTACTCTTTTTTGTAAGAATGGAATTGAAAATTGGAATGTAAATAAGTTTAAAGATCTCGATAATCCTGATTTGGGAAAGTCAGTTACAAATCATGTGAAAGATAATAAAGAAATTAGTTGGGATAAACCTCCAAAAGACTTTCGTAAATTAAATTTCGATGGATCTAAGTTAGCTGATAATAAAGCTTCTCTGGGTTATTCTATAAGAGACCATAATGGTAAGGTAATATTGCTAGGAGCTAAAACCTGTGGCTTAAATAACATTCTCGTTGCTGAAGCTTTTGCTTTAAAAGAAGGCATACTAGCAGCTAAATCGTTAGGAATTTCAAAGCTAATTATTGAGGGAGATAATCTTTGTGTTATTAACTCTATCCGAAATACTTGGCAAATTCTTTGGGAAATTTCGAGTATTATCAAGGATGTGAATTTAGATCTTAATTTTTTCGATGAAGTAATTGTTGAACATTGCTTCCGTGAGGCCAATAAAGTTACTGACTTTATGGCCTCAATTGGACATTCTTGTCCAATTCTTTCGAGGTGGTTTGAAAGCCGGTGACTTCAACTCACCTCTATCATCCGAAATAGGTTGATTTTATCCCAGAAAATCAATCTAATTTTCTTACCTACAAAAAAAAAAAAAAAAAAAAGACCCACGTGAATGGTGAATGGTGAATGGTGATAGTGCAACTGAAGCCGATCATGCGCGTACGGGTACTGCCATTTCTGTCATTACTGTACTCATTACTACCTTTGTCCATCCTTTATTAATCTTCATTGTACGCAACTATAACATTTTGTGACTAATTGCTAAATAAAGCCATTCATTAATTACCACAGCTTCCACGACTCACAAATTTCTTATTTTCCTCGAAATATTTTAGCGGTAGCGAATATACTTTCACAGTCTCACTTACATATATATAGAATAAAGTCATGTTATTTCTGGCTTAATTTCAGCTCATTCGAGTTCAATTCAGCTCCATTAAGTTTATTAAGTTTCATTCGTTTTAATTTAGTTCATCTCTTATTCTCTTAACAAATTAACCACATTAAGTTCAGTTCAGCTTCATTTAGTTAAGTTCAATTTAGATCCATTATTTTCATCTCAATATTATTCAGTTCAGTTCAACTTCATTTAGATTAACTTTTTTAATCGAACAAAAAACAAGACCTAAATATTTTCTTTTAATACCAAAACATGCATCTTCTCCCTATCTCATCTATAATTTATTTATGACGGATATAACCCTCTAAATCGAGAGTATGTGAATGAGCAAAATATCCATGTAAATGCAATAATTAGAAATGGGTGCAAGGGCACGTACGCAACCCTGGGCAAGACTGAAAAAGGTTGTCAGAGACACAGAGTAAAGGCAAGTGATATGTAGCGTAGCATAGAGGCCTTATTTATAGTAAAATTGTACTCCCTCCCATCCTCTATTTTCTTACCTTTTCTTTTGGGCACAAAGATTAAGGGAGGGAGTATAATATTGATAATAAGTTGGGTGGGTTTGGAAATAGGAGAGAGGAATGAATAATTAGGAGTTAAATAATAAATTGTGGGCCACAAATAGTAAAGGAAGGACTAAAATAGGAGTAAAAGAGTTGAGTGGGGTTTTGTGATAGGAGAGAGGGATGAATAAAATAAGAGTAAAAGTTACCAAATTTAGAAAGGGGAAGAAAACCTGAATAATCCGTTTTAGGAAATAGGGAAGAAAATAGAGGATGGGAGGGAGTACATACTAAATAAAATAAAATAAAATAAAATACTCCCTTTATTTCGTTCAATTGTTATCCTTTGATTTTAGCACAAAGATAAAGAAAAGAAGAGGAGGTCAATTATAAGACGATAAGTGGAGCAAATTGAGCGTGAAAGATCAAATTGCACATCAAAACCAATCTTAAAATAAAAAGGACAATAATTAATTGAGACATCCAAAAATAAAATAAGACGACAAATGACCGGGACGGAGGGATTGAAAGTGTATGTATCAAACGTAACATCCATGCAAATTGCGAATTGTCTTGAACGTAGGTACAAACAACAAACCTGACTTTGCTTTCTTTTCGTCTGTCGACTTTGCACGAGCGGCCCATATTCTTCGCTGATCAGGTGCTGCTCCCTCTCACTTGCATTGGCCCTTTTTTCACTCTTCTCCGGCCCACTTACACACCCTATAAAGTACACTCCCCATTATCACTTATTTATTTCGTTTTGGGTTTTTTTGTCAAACACAACCTTTAAAAAACTTTTTTCTTCCAAACACTATAATAACGCAATAAGATCGTAAGATGCAGAATAATAGTGTAGTATTATTTCCGAAAGTTGTGTGTTATTACAAACTATTCTAATCTATTTATAATACAAGAGTATCGACATATTTACGGAAAGAATTGTATAACAGCTACATATTGTATAAGGAAGGAAGCATAATATATCACAATATTTTCCATGATTTGTGCCATGATTAGAGGATGGTGTGGCCAACGGCTAGTTGGCTCTTGCTTGATAAAGCAACGACTCTA
>JAGPOY010007803.1:4551-17587 GCA_018983105.1 Silene uniflora | reverse complement strand
TAAAGCTCGGGTAAAAAGGTCGGGTAAGGTAAATGGTAGGTGGGTAAATGGGTTAGCACAACTCGACCCAATTGGATTATCACAACTCAACCCAAATGCCACATAAAATGTAATCCCGACTAACGATATAACGACTTGATTAACCAATTAGCAATAATATCGATAATATAAAATACGGGGTATTACACTTTCACCAAGCCATCTTCCTCCAATGCTCAACCTCAACTTGCCTTCATCTCCACCACTCTTCTGCAACCTCTGTGGCATCGTCGTTTGGGTCACCCAGGAGATTCTGTCTTAAATTTTTTATGTAGGCGTCATTTTATATCATGTAATAAAGTTGCTTCACCTAGTTTATGTGAGGCTTGTCAACCAGGGAAGCACACTAGACATCCTTTTTCTGAGTCTGTCACTACTACTACTTCTCCTTTTAATATCATCCATTCTGATTTGTTTACATCCCCTATTCTTAGTTTCACCAAGTTTAAATATTATGTTGTGTTAGTCGATGATTATTCTCATTTTTTGTGGGTGTTTCCAATTCGAGCCAAATCTGAAGTATTTTCCGTGTTCAATCAATTTCAATCTTTTGTGCGCACACGGTTTAAGTCTGAAATAAAGGCACTTCAATGTGATAATGGTCGTGAATATGTAAATAATGCGTTTCATCAGAATATGTTAGCCAATGGTTCTATTTTCCGTCTTTCTTGCCCTCACACTTCCCAACAAAATGGTAAAGCTGAAAGAATGATTCGAACCATAAATAATATGGTGCGTACTCTTCTCGTACAAGCCAAACTACCTCCTGAATATTGGGTTGAAGCCTTATATCATGCGGTTCATTTTCTTAATCTATTACCCACAAAAACTCTCCAAAATCGTACCCCCCATGAAGTTCTTTATGGCAAAACTCCCACCTACTCTCATCTCCGTGTCTTTGGCTAGCTGTCTATGTTATTCTAATCTCTCAGCGACTACTCCTCATAAGCTTGCCCCACGGTCTACCCCATGTGTCTTTTTAGGTTATCCATTAAATCAACGCGGTTACAAGTGTCTTGATCTCTCCACTAATCGTGTCATTATCTCCCGTCATGTTAATTTTGATGAGTCAGTATTTCCCTTTGCGTCTCTAACTTCCGTCACGCCACCTACTTATGATTTCCTGGGTCCCACTGATGACGTCTCTCCTCTCCTTAGCCATCCCCACTTATTTTCCCCTCCCCCTACTCATATTACGCCCACCCCACCAGAATCTCCCACACTTTCAGCAGGCCCTTCCTCCACGACACAACCTTCCTCCACGACACAACCTGCACATTCTCCCCCTTCTCCTAGACGCCCGTCTCTTCCCTTACCTACTCATTCTATGACCACTCGTGCTCAAAATGGCATTTTTAAATCCATAAATCGTATGAACCTCTCTGCCACTTCTCTCTCACCTATCCCTACCAATTATCGTTCTGCCCTTAAAGATCCAAACTGGCATCATGCTATGGCCGAAGAGTTTACTGCTTTAACTAAGAATAAGACTTGGGATCTGGTTCCTCGTCCGTCTAATTCTAATGTTGTAAGTGGCAAGTGGATTTATAGGCACAAATTCAACTCTGATGGCTCTTTAGAGCGTTATAAGGCCCGTTGGGTAGTTCGAGGCTTTACACAAGAGCCTGGAATTGATTATGATGAGACATTTAGCCCGGTCGTTAAACCTGCCACAATACGTACTGTTTTGAGTTTGGCTTTGTCCAAATCGTGGCCCATTCACCAACTAGATGTGAAAAATGCCTTTTTACATGGCTACTTGGAGGAGACAGTTTATTGTGAACAACCTTCCGGGTTTCGAGATCCTATTTACCCTCATCATGTGTGTAAACTCAATCGAGCACTTTATGGTCTTAAACAAGCTCCTCGAGCTTGGTATCAACGCTTTGCTTCATATATTACTCGCCTTGGATTTGTCGGTAGTAAGTCTGATTCTTCTTTATTTGTCCATCACTCGGGTCAAAATACTGCATATCTTCTATTGTATGTGGATGATATTGTGCTTACAGCTTCCTCATCAGAATTATTGCAGCGCATTATTAGTGATCTTATTGGCGAGTTTGCAATGAAGGATTTAGGATCCCTTCATTATTTTTTGGGTATATGTGTTACTCGTAATTCCTCTGGTTTGTTCTTATCTCAGAGTAAATATGCTGCCGAAATTCTTGAAAAGGCAAATATGAGCAATTGTAATCCTGTGTCTACGCCTGTCGACTCTAAGGCTAAATTGTCCGCATCTGGTGGCTCTCTTATATCTGATCCTTCGTTGTACAGGAGTCTTGCAGGGGCTCTTCAGTATCTAACTTTCACTCGTCCAGATATTAGTTATGCCGTACAACAAGTCTGTCTTTTTATGCATGCTCCTTGTGATGCTCATTTTCAGGCTCTTAAGCGCATTTTGCGGTACGTGAAGGGTACTCCACACTATGGGCTTCAATTATGTAAATCCACTACCTATGGTCTTACTGCGTATACTGATGCCGATTGGGGTGGTTGCCCTGACACTCGTCGGTCTACCTCTGGTTTTTGTGTATTTTTGGGTGATAATCTTCTCTCTTGGTCCTCAAAACGGCAATCCACTATTTCTCGCTCAAGTGCCGAGGCTGAATATCGTGCCGTCGCTAACGCAGTTGCTGAATGTTGTTGGTTACGTCAACTTCTTTCTGAGCTACATTGTCCTTTACCTAAGGCCACCCTCGTGTATTGTGATAATATAAGTGTTGTTTACATGTCCTCTAATCCCGTTCAACACCAGCGCACCAAGCATATCGAAATTGACATACAATTTGTTCGCGATAAAGTTGCGCTTGGTCATGTGCGTGTTCTACATGTGCCGTCTGATCGTCAATATGCAGATATATTCACTAAGGGCCTTCCGACTCCCTTGTTCAAAGATTTCCGATCCAGTCTTTGCGTTCGCTTCTCTTCCGCTTCGACTGCGGGGGTGTGTTAGTGTATACATTTTATGTAGTCACTTTGTATATGTAAAGTTCCTAGATATATCATTTATGTAGTCTCTTTATATTCTAGCCTTATTCATTGTATTTGTATTTTGTACATACTATAAATATGTGAATACAAATTTCTCCCATTTAAAGGGGTCTTATTATATTTTGTATCACCCTAAATCAATAAAATTGATCATCCCTCATACAATTTGTTCTCCCCCTAATTTAATTCGAGTTCCCTAACCCTAATTCAAACACCTTAATCAAATTGATGATGAACCCTAATTTTTTTCGTGAAATTGGATTGATTTAGTGAATAATTCGTTCTTTTTACCATGAATAAATGATGAACCCTTCGTCAATAGGGGCATACATTTAGCCCTAATTCAATTAATCAACAAAATCGATCAATCAATTGATAGATCATGAACCCTAAATCATATCGTGAGATTGGATTGATTTACAGTTTAATTCGAATTTTTTTTATCATGAATTTATGATGAACCCTAATTCGTCAATAGGGGCATAAATTTAGCCCTAATTCAATTAATCATCAAAATCGAACATTAACCCTAATTCAATTCGTGAAATTGGATTCATCTAGTGCTTAATTGAGTTTTTTTTATCAATAATTAATGATGAACCCTAATTCATTAATCGGGCATCAATTTGCGTGCAATTAGGGGGGAAAAGCCAAAAAAAAAAGTGTTGTTAGTTAGGTTTGAACACGCGATGCATTGAAGGGGTTAGTGTTTACAAGTATACTCGTAACCAATTAAGCAAGGGGTATCAGCACATCAATTAGCCAATTTAATTTCATTTTATAGTGTTAATTAATCTTAATTTATAAAAAAAAGTCCAAGTTTCCTAATATATTGCCCTAATTTTCGCCCAGTATTGTTTCATTTATGGTATTATTTTCATATTTTTTACTTTTGGAAATAAAATATTTTAGGAATTTTTTTTAAACCATATCTTTTTGTTGAGATTTTTTAGGTAGGTGGTTCTTCAAAAATTTATTTGCTTTGACTGTAGTTTAACGTGGAAGTTGAAACAAGAAAAACAAAAAGAATTTTTTTTTTTTTTAAATCAAAAACAATTGTTAGTTAAAGAAGATTAATGAAATTGCAATGACAAATCTGAAATATATAGTTAGTTTAAAAATGGAATTAATTAGGGTTCATCGATTAATTAGGTTCAATTAGGGTTCATCGATTAATTAAATTAGGGATCAACATTTTCAGTTATTGTATTGAATTAGGTTTTTATCAATCCAATTAATTTTGGGTTAGGCAATATTAATCAGATTTGAATTATATATGGTTCATCCAATATTCACCAAATGATTGATCAATTTATTGATTGAATTAGGGGAAAAAGGTTTGAATTGAATTAGGGATATTCTTCATGGACTAAACTAAAATCGAATTAATTGAATTATGGGAAAGAAAGAAGAAGTTTTGAGATTTTAAAAAAAATCGAATAAATAAATATGGAAAGAAATTTAAAATATATAAAACATTTAAATTATTAATGAAATGAAACTAACTCACAACAAAATAAGAATTTACAAACTAAAGTTAACCAAATATGATAAATGACTAACCTAACCCTTAATTACTCTAATCCTACCTAACTATGGTTTGCCACATGTCTGGTAACTATTGGCTTGTGTTCGTAAACTCCGTAGTGCATTATAAAATCAAAAATTTAAAATATTACATCAAAAATGAAAAAAAGAAGACAACACATATAAGAGGGTGATACCTGGTAACTCAATATGCAGGTGACACCGTCTCATTTTCCAAGAGTTAAGGGTAAGAAAAGGACTCAAACTTTACCTTTTTTTACAGTTAAGGACTTCAACTTTCCCATTTTCCAGTTAAGGGACTAAGACTTAACTCTATTTGCATATTCCGTTAAAGTTCTTATGAGCTTTCATCTTCTAAAATTAGCTACAAGAAAAAGAGATGATTAGACTACTAAAAACAATCAGCAAATCCGATCCATATTATTTTTTCCTGATCATTACTAATTGAAAATCATGCACCAGAAATCCAGAATGTGTAGGAAAGGCATTTGTGTGTGTTTTCAGTGTTTTAACTCTTCCTCCCCCTTTCGCAATGCTTCTTAAGCTACTATTATAACCTTCTCGTTCACAAGCTCTAGTACTGTGTACTTTATGGATTCATGAAGCTCTATTATAACCTTCTCGTTCACTAGCTTGGAGTCGATTTCAAGCTCCTTTAAAATTGGAGTAATACATTTCTTAGACAACTTATCATATGATTTGATATGTATTTGAGTTATGTTAAGGTTTAAGACGGATACCCCTGTCTTAAACAAGAATTTGTGTTAAAATTTAACTTAAATTAGCTAGATTACTCGCTAGTCGCTACTCACACAAAATATTATTGGTGATGACAAAATTGACCCTTATGTGTAGGTGAAAAAAAGAAAAAAGAAAAAAAAAAGTGTAATAGGTGAAAATAGAAACAACAAATATGAAAAGTCTTTACTTAATAGTCAGGAGGGCTATAATTGAGATCTAAGAAAAGGGTATTTTTTTTTTTCCTTCATGTTTGATGTTCTTGCAAAGTAAACTAGGGAGAAGTAATAAATTACCTGCTAATTGAGGAAATACAATCAAGTTTATTCACTGAATATTGTTCATTTGTTCTAATAATATGTTGATTAAATGACACGAGTTGTATTTTAACGGTAAAGTTAACGGCAAGTCCTTAACTGTAAAGTTTAATACATTAGGTCATTAACGGAAAAAAAATTGTAAAGTTCAAGTCCTTGGTTTAGGCTTAACTCCATTTTCCAACCGATCACCTAAATAATAAAGTAAGTACGAAGCCCAAAAATAGGGCGGCAGTTGACGGAGTTGCACCTTGGCGCTAACCTCTTTCACTACAAGTCTCTAGTCTGTACCTACAATGGCGACTCTCCCCTTCCGCCTTCCTCAATTCTCCGACGTACTTTTCTTGATTTTCACTTGAATTACTCTGTATTTCAGTTTACCCCAATTTTGTATGCTTAATTAATTTCATGATTTTTAAATGCAATTTTCATTATGATTAATTTACAATTAACCTAATCAAGTGCATGATTATTGATTTATTGATAGAATTGTCGCATGGCTTCCTCCTTGGCTTCAACTTAATCATTCTCAATCCTCAACAACATCGTTTCTAGGCAGCGGCGATAATTTCTCCATTCTCTACAGGTTTTCCCCATTTTCGCCTTTTTAATGCTCGACCCCTTTAGCTTATTTTGCTCTTTTTATTTTTGAATTAGTTTCGGCTTATTTTTGCACATTTTGTGTAGTTTAGTTAGAAAATTGGCTGTGATTGTTCTTGATTAGTTTAAATAACCTACAAATTTAGGTCCATCTCTAACTGTAGCGCGTAAATTGACGATGTACACAAACTTAGGATTACGGAACAGAGGGAATATTATTAAATTCGAATTTATGCACATAAAATGTAATTTATGTCAATTTAACTCTTGACTGTAATCCTAAATATGTAATGGATCGTTTGGATTAGAGCGACTTTTGGTACAGATTTTCGAGTCTATGGTTTTGATACAGATTTTTGAGTCTAGAAGCCTGATAAAAGCAAGCAAGATAAGTTTGTACCAGTATATGGTTTTTGCCTTTATCTCTTTTTTAAGCAAGGAGGCTTGTTGGTCGTCACCAATCAACATACTTAAAGCACTTAACACATGCTAATTATAATGCTCCCTAGAAATTCAACAAAATTAATCATGTAATTCATGTATTCATAAGTCTACGAACAAATAATTCAAACAAAATAATAACCTGAATAGTGAAGTTGACCCAATAACACAAACCCGTTAATCAATCCATAAATCTAAACCCGGAATAATTGGTCCGTCATAAAAAATATGACATTATTCTTATTGCTCTATCTAGGCCTTGTGGTACTATCATGCCAGGTTACTTCCATGATATGTATTCTACCTTTTGAGGGTAGTCAAGCCAACTGAATTATTGTTCATGTTTAGATTTTCCAAAAGTAATTCTCCGTAGAATTTTCGACGAAATAGATGCTGATATGATATACTCCACAGCAGTATAAGTAACTTAATAAGCATGTTCTTTTTTTAACACCATTTGTATCATCTTTCTCCACAATGAATTGGCATTATCAAACCATCAGAACACTCCTTGCCACTCTTTTAATACTTTGTTGTCTTGTTATTTCTTTGTTTGCGACTGGCACTGTCGGTAAAATCAATGATGTTTGCCGTAAAAACATTACTTGTATCGACCAAGAACGTGATGCTTTGCTCAAATTCAAACACCACATTCAAACAGATCACTGTGGGTTGATATCTTCCTGGGGAAATCCAAACATACCTGACTGCTGCACTTGGAAAGGCGTCTCCTGTAGCAAGTCAGGTCATGTAATCGGACTTCATCTCAGTGGAGCTCCATTTTATCCAAAATGGCGGCGTTGCTTGGCTAGTCCAATTTTTAGCCCTTCCCTGGGTGAGCTCAAGCATCTTAAATACTTGGATATTAGCTCAAATTATTTCTATGGCAAGGTTATACCGAGTTCTATTGGCTCACTCGTCAACCTAATCCACCTTGACCTCTCCAATGCTGGCTTCAGTGGCACTATACCTCATCAACTCGGAAATCTTACCCGTCTAACATCTCTGGATCTCAGTAATAATAACGGGCTTTCTGCCAAGAGTTTAAATTGGCTTTCACGGCTAACTTCATTGAGAAAAATTAATCTACGGGGTACTGATCTTAGCAAGGCTAAAAGTTGGTCTCAGATTATTGGCAGTCTGCCTTTGTTAGAGGCCCTCAAAATGGGCAACTGTGAACTTTCTACGCCACCCCCATCATCATCATTTCTTCAATCTGCTAATCTTCGCGTCATTATCCTATCCGGAAACTATTTTAGTAGCTACTCAACTTTTCGGTGGCTACTGAACACTAGTAATAACTCATCAGTCAAAAATCAACTAAAATATCTAGATCTGTCGGGAAATCTTCTTCAAGGGCCTATTCCTGATGCAATAAGAAACTTGGAATCCCTTACATACCTTGATCTTTCTCGGAACTCACTCTCAAGTACTATTCCTGATGCAATCAGGAACTTGGAATCCCTTACATACCTTGATCTTTCTCAGAACTTACTCTCAAGTACTATTCCTGATGCAATGGGGAATTTGAAATCCCTTACATACCTTGATCTATCTAAGAACTCTTTCTCAAGCATTATTCCGGATGCAATAGCAAATCTGAAGTCTCTTATGCACATGGATCTCTCGAACAATTCACTGTCTGGTATGTGCATTATATCCTGAAATCTTTTACTATTATTTTTCGAGTGATGAGTCTTTTATTATTTTTTCCTGATTCATCTAAGAAATTTATCGCTATATCGAGGAAGTGTTACGTCTTTTGTTATCAATACAAGTATATATACAACCATCCATGTTATTACGTCTTTTGTTTTTACTGTCTCCCAGGTTCAATTCCATTCTCACTAGGGCCGTTTGGTGCCGTAAGGACTCTGCATTACCTTTCATATCTCAATCTCTCCTACAACCGTCTTGAAGGCTCCATCCCAAGTGCGATAGGCGATTCATATTCCATATCACATATTGATTTGTCAAATAATCAGCTTCAAGGTCCCATTCCAGGTTCCTTAGGGGGAGCATCTTCACTATCCCATCTCGATCTCTCTAATAATCGACTTGAGGGTACCATTCCTGGTTCCTTAGCAAACCTCGAGTATCTTGGATACCTTGATTTGTCAAGGAACAACTTGAGTGGAGAAATCCCCTGTAAACTTGAGATTACGGAGCCTCCGCACTTTGCCAATTTCTGTAACAATAATTTATCAGGCTCAATTCCAAAATATTTGTTATATCTTGGGTCTAAGGCTTTTCAAGGAAATCCTAGTTTTCGCATGAAAGAGGTCCAGAATATTTGCGGGGATTGGGAAGACAGTAATTTACCAAGTGAACAACAAGTCGGGGGAGACGACAATGATAAAATCGATCCTGGATTGTACGTGAGCATTGGGCTTGGATTCTACACCGGATTCTGGGCATTCTGCGGTACATTGACTGTGAAAAACTCTTGGAGACATTCCTATTTCCGGTTCCTTGATCGCATTATAGACAAGGTTTATGTAATTGTTGTTGCATTCTTAGCCAGATTTAGGAGGAATTCTCACGTGTAATACGTACTTAATTGTTTCCCACTGATGTATTTTCAACCTATTACATTGCTCGAGTTATTATAATAACACTCAAGAGTCATAATATTTCCCATGTATACAAAACTTTATAAATTATACAAGAAAGTCTTAGACCTCTTAGTCATTCACAAGTATCGTCGAGGGGACTTTAAAATCAAGAGTTTAGTGAACTCACAGATATTGAACTAAGGAGTTCCGGACTCGCTCATCTCATAATATAAGATGGTCTATAAATATAAATATAATGGACTGATAGTAGATTGATTGAACGCTGCATGCTGATGGTATTGAGTTTCAGGGTATCACCCTTTCAGGTGTTCAATTAATTATACTTTTATAGATTACACTTCAATTGTTACGCATTTTAATTATTCATAATCAAGCTTAATTTTATGATTTTTACTGCAATTTTATGTGCATGATTACAGACAGGGTCACAGGGATGTAGCATGGCTTGTTCTTGGCTTCAATCAAACCATTCTCAGACCTCAACGAAGCCGTTTCTACGCGACCATTATAGTTTTCCCCAATTTTGCTCTTGATTTTGCTTTGTTTCTTTAGTTATGGACATTTTGTTTAGAAATTGGCTGTGATTGTTCTTGATTAGTTTTTTTTTTTTTAATTGATAAGAATTACTTTAATCGAAAGTGAAGTTCAAGCCTCTTCTTTATTTTATTTTTTTTTACGAATATTTCACTAAAAATCATTTTATAATCCAAATTCGCTATAAAAATAAGATATGGGTATTTATTCAAAGTTTGAGAGAATGGGCAAAATTACTAAATTGGGTTTAATCTTAGCTCGAGTCATAGTCTCTAATTTATTGTGTTAATGGAACCTGATAAAGATTTTCGAGTTCACGGCCCTTGTAAGGCAAGATAGATCAATACTCAATAGTCTAGGGTCTTTGCCTTAATCTGTGATTAAGATGTAAGGAAATCGACTTCTTGATAGTCACCATTAATGAATTAATGAACGAAGTTAGCGGTGGAGCCGTGTTAGGAGGATGAGAATTTTCAAAGTATGAGCGAACCTCTAACTAACCCTGCCTAGCTTCACCATTGAATGAAGTCGCCCATCCAAAACCAATAGTGAATCGGGTTTACAGACCAATAATGAAATCATATCATATATTATAAGAGGTTTTTTTTCCCATGTAAACGACCTGCATGTCAGTAGAAGTTGCATAATAATTTCAAAAGCACCGACAATAAATCGAACGTCTTTGTCCAGAATGACTTGCATCAGAGCGGGTCTTTGGGACTAGCAGTACAGAAGTCTTTGTCTCTTTAAGCAATCAGAAATTGGAAATTTTGTTTTAAAATTTCGAGGCCTCTTAGCGTAATTCTCTTGAAATTTCGAGGAAATTGATGCTGATATGAACAAGCAGTATAAGTAGATTAATAAGCATGTTCATTTTTTAACACCGTATACATTTGATTATTTGATCATCTTTTCCACAATGAATCGGCATTATCAAAACATCAGAACACTCCCCGCCACTCTCTTAATACTTAGTTGTCTTGTTATATCTTTGTTCGCGAGTTGCAGTGTTCAGTAAAATCAATACTTGTATCGACCAAGAACGAGATGCTTTGCTAAAATTCAAAAACCACATTCAAACTGATGATTGTGGGTTGATGTCTTCATGGGGAAATCCAAATACACCAGACTGCTGCACATGGAAGGGTGTCACCTGCAGCAATCAGTCGGGTCATGTAATCGAGCTTCATCTCAGCGGGGCTCCATATCACACGATTTGCTTGGATAGTCCAGTTATTAGTCCTTCCCTTGGTGAGCTCAGGCGTCTTAAATACTTAGATCTTAGCTCAAATTATTTCTATGGCATGGTTATACCGAGTTCTATTGGCTCCCTCGCCAACTTAGTCTACCTTAGCCTATCCGACTCTGGCTTCAGTGGGAATATACCGCTCAAACTGGGAAATCATACCAGTCTAATGTCTCTTGATCTCAGTCATAATCATGGGCTTTCTGCTAAGAGCTTGAATTGGCTTTCGCGGCTAACTTCGTTGAGAGACCTTAACCTAAGAAGTACCGATCTTAGCAAGGCTAAATATTGGTTTCGGATCATTCGCAGTCTCCCTTCGTTAGAGTTCCTCAAAATGGACGACTGAGAACTTTCTACACCGCCTCTATCATCACCATTTCTTCAATCTGCTAATCTTCGCGTCATTAGCCTTTCCGGAAACAATTTTAATAGTTCCTCAAGTTTTCAGTGGCTGTTCAACACTAGTAACTACTTACCACTTGAAAAGTCACCGGAAGGTCTGGAACATCTTGATCTGTCGAATAATTTTCTTCAAGGGTTTATTCCTGAGGCAATAGGGAACTTCGAATTCCTGACATACCTTTCATATCTCAATCTTTCCTACAACCGTCTTGAAGGCTTGTTGGGATCCAATATGTTGATGACTTTGCCCATTTAATCATGTTTCATAAATGCCTAATTTCAGGATTTATCTCACCCATTGAACAAGAATTAATCAGTGTGAATCGTCCAAGAATGTTGATCAGGCTACCCAAGAAGTTGTGCATCAATTAGTGTAGTTAGAGTCACTAATGTAAAGGCAAGGGAAAATGATATAAACAACAGTCTTGCAAACCGTTACTTCTGTCGTGTTACTTGAAGAATTTAAGTCTTTGAATTTCGAAATATTCACATTTTCAAATACTAACTTCTTAATCTGAGAAGTTAACATTTCTGATATTTTGAAATATATAAAAGGTTTTTTATTTGAAGAATGGAATATCCCAATGGTATCTTACAAAGACTTTTCTCAAAATGGTAAAACATTCTAACATGCTTTATTGAAAGAAAGACTTGGTTCTTTCCAAAATTCCTCATTTAGAATGTTTTGTTGTGAATTGTCAAGTTAACCTCAGGACTATCTTACAAAACCTTTTTAAGATAACACCATTCCTTCCTTCTTCTTTTTACCTTTGGAAGAACTCTCTTTTTATGCAAACTTAGAAGGTGGCAAAATTTGTCTTGTACCTAGGGATAGCAACGGGTCGGGTCTGGGTCGGGTCCAGCAAGATCCAGACCCGGACTCGAGTCACCGACCTTAGACCCATACCCGACCCAGACCCTAAAGGGTCTAAAATAAGCGGACCCTTACCCTTACCCGACGGGTCCGGTCCGGGTCGGGTCTACCCGTGGGTCCAACTTTTAAAAAAAAATCTACATATATTTATTATATACCTGGCTAATTTGTTTTTGATTTGTAAAGTGAAATAATCGACTACAAAAAAAAAACAGTTGATAGATAACAAATTTAATTCAATGATTCATAACATGAAAGTATGAAACATAATCAAATCCCATCAAATATGAGTAAACAGCAAGAAGATTACAAGAATAATTAATAAAGACAAATAGATCTAAATATAACCAATTAAGTAGGGCGCTTGAAGCTAATAACGACGAAACCGTCGTCGGATCGATGTTCTCCGCTGAAGGTTCGTCACAGTTGCCATAGATCTGGTCACCAATCTCGTAGATGTCAGTCGGCAATCTCAAGTTCGTCGATGTTATGGTTTAATTAAGAGTTAGAGTTAGAACAAGAGATAGAGATGTAGAATGAGAGGTGGAATTGATTTTTGAAACAGTGAAAGGCTATGTTTGTGTTGTTTGTTTGGGTTAGGGACTTAGGGTTAGAACTTAGAAGGAGAAGTGGAGAGAAGCTATGGAATCATGCTTTATTAATTGTTACAGCTTTTGACTTTTGAGTATATAGACGAGTTATTTTCAGTTGTAAAGCACATTTTTTATTT
>JAGPOY010007800.1:0-11805 GCA_018983105.1 Silene uniflora | reverse complement strand
CGGCTAGGTGAAAACCGAAAGGCGCCTAGGCAAAAAGGGGAATGTGGCCGAGGACGGAGTAAAAACCCGAAAAGGTGCTCCGGGTAAAATGAAGAAATGAGTTGCGTGCCACGAGAGTAGGGTGAGCTAAAAAAAAAAAAGCTAGAGTGAAAACCCGAAAGAGCGGGTGCTCTAGGCAAAATGAGAGGCCCTAGGAAAAAATTTTGATTTACTACTTCCTATGCATTTTGACGAGGCGACATAAGTGGAGACCAAGAAGGTAGTATGGTAGGACTAGTTGGTGCTAGAAGTGAGTCCTAGGATTAGAATTTCATATGATTATGCTACTACTATTGATGAGAATGTTGGTTTTATGGAGATTATGTTGTGGTCACAAGCTGGTTGTTGTTATTGTTGAAGTTTCATTGTGAATGTGACCTTGTGCTATAACTTTTTCTGAGGGATGATATAAGGAGGGCGAGTGAGGGTAGTATGATATTGCTTGTTGACGGATTGCCCCATGCTTCTCTCATGAGACTTTGTGTATCTTATTTTCTATGTTTCCAAGTTTTGCTCGGGACGAGCAAAGGTCTAAGTGTGGGGAAGTTTGATGTAGTGTGTTTTGTAGGTGCTTAAGATGGCTATTTAAGTTAGACTAGAGTGGTAAATTGGTGGGTTTTGATCGTTAAATGTCTTTATGTTGCGATATGGGAGGAGTGTGTTACGTTGGATAAAAGACGGGTTTTGTGTGTTATATTATGGGTTAGATTGGAGTGTTGGAGTTTTGATGGGTTGAATAATAGAAGAGAAGGTGAGTTTGATTGGTTGGCCCGTTGAAGCAGCCCACATGAGCTTGTATACAGCGCAGAGGCGAGCAACGGGCGAGAGCCAGGCGGGAGCGCGGCGACCAGGCTTCACGAGAAGCAGGTAGGAGAGTAGCCTCCTTTGCAGGCGAGTCGCGGGCGAGCCATGGGCGAGTGGTAGGCGAGCAGCTCGGGACTGAAGATAATAAACTTTGTTTCCTTGTTTTATTATTCTACTTTATGAAAGACTTATATATATTATTTAGTTTTGGTATTTTAGATCATTACGTTTATTATTAGACCAGAACCCTAATATTTTCATAGCAAGAAAGACATGAGCAACTAATCCTTTCATCTCGGATTAAGATTTGAAGCAACTCATCTATTCAAATTGTGAGACTATTATTCATTTTTTTAAGAGATATTGTTAATTCTTTATTTTAATTTTATGATTGTTGAATGTTTAGATTAAAGTAGCTAATTAATCTTTACAATTATCAATCTATTGTTATTCTAGTGAATGAATCCGTAATTGTTCAATCTCGCTAGATAAAGTGACAATCTTTGGCCTTTGTATTGGGTGCGTTTCATCATACCTAGGTTTAAGAGGGAATTAACTTGTGATTCGAACTAATAATCGCGTGTTTTATTGGTCGTCACTTCTATCGTTCCTTTTCCGTTAATGCTGTTATTGAATTAAACTTAATCGCGTGTATTAGGTTGTTTAATAATTAGGTTATTTGATTATCGTGTTTCGAGTCAGATAATATTTACAAAGGAATTGGGAAATTCATTACCACGATAGTTTGCTCAAGAGTTTATTAGAGATTGTTAGTCTACAATCAGTTTGATAGTCAGTAGTGGATTTTCTTACCCCGAGACCGTTTAAACCATCTGAACTCGTTAATCATTATTATTTACTCAATTGTTTCTTTAATTTCTAGTTTAGTTATTCGATCATTCAAAACCCCCCCTATTTGTTACGTGTTCTCTACATTATTATTCACAAAAATTACTACGTCTTCTCCGTGGATCGAACCTTATTACCGTATACTATCATTTTAGTTAAGGTTATAAGTGTATAAATATTATCTTTGGGAGCATACGACTTCGGCTCACCAGGTTAATGCAACAAATGTAAAATAAAGTCAATGCAAGTCAAAGCCCAAGTATCAAAGTCCAAATTATGGTGGAAAATTTTAGATGCTCACATGAGAATATTGGATGYTAATATCACACTTAATTGGGTAATTAAGAGGCATTAAGAGGCTTGCTTAAGATTCCTCATGACATTTAATCAAGAATTGAAGGAAAATTAAGAGTATGCATTGGATGTCATATGATCTCTAATTCAACATGCTTATTCATATATAAAGGGTGCTAATTCCACATCTTTTGGACACATCTCTTCACACACTTTTTACATATAATTTCCTCCTAAAATTCTCTCTAATTTTAGTAGTTAGTTTAGTTTAAAATTACTACGTCTTCTCCGTGGATCGAACCTTATTACCGTATACTATCATTTTAGTTAAGGTTATAAGTGTATAAATATTATCTTTGGGAGCATACGACTTCGGCTCACCAGGTTAATGCAACAAATGTAAAATAAAGTCAATGCAAGTCAAAGCCCAAGTATCAAAGTCCAAATTATGGTGGAAAATTTTAGATGCTCACATGAGAATATTGGATGTTAATATCACACTTAATTGGGTAATTAAGAGGCATTAAGAGGCTTGCTTAAGATTCCTCATGACATTTAATCAAGAATTGAAGGAAAATTAAGAGTATGCATTGGATGTCATATGATCTCTAATTCAACATGCTTATTCATATATAAAGGGTGCTAATTCTACATCTTTTGGACACATCTCTTCACACACTTTTTACATATAATTTCCTCCTAAAATTCTCTCTAATTTTAGTAGTTAGTTTAGTTTAGTTTAGTTTAATTTATCATTTACATTTTATTGTAAACATTTCCCTTAAGCAATTTCAAGTTATATTTCCATTTGCATTGTTCTACATTTCCATTTCTTTTCAAGGTAATTCATTTCTATTTCCATTATGTTATTTATTTCATTAATTTACATTTCATTATGTTAGAGTAGATTATTTTGTCTAGGGACTAAAGGAAGCCATACATAAATCGTTCTTGTAATTGTTGAAATGGGGTAAACTGATATCGATAAAATGTTTCTATCACATGCTCATTTCGCTTTGATTAATCTTTGTTTAAAGTACACAAAAAATTGATTAAGTGGGTTAATTCGTTCTATAAGTCGAAAGGCACGGAACTTGAGTTAGACTTTGCATGTGTTTGTAGAGTGACCTAGTAGTCGAGAGCCTCTAGGACCCATTTTATGGTTGATGCTATTATCGAGATGCTAATGTCGTAAGACGGGTATCTTTAAGCCTAAATATTTATCACTTTTATCAATTCTTATTTTAACTTGAGCATTTACATAATTTGCATGTGTGACCCGACTTCCCTATACATCTTCTAATA
The DNA here is from genome assembly GCA_018983105.1 of Silene uniflora. Lineage (NCBI taxonomy): Eukaryota > Viridiplantae > Streptophyta > Magnoliopsida > Caryophyllales > Caryophyllaceae > Silene > Silene uniflora. The sequence goes on along the minus strand of JAGPOY010007800.1, from coordinate 8,514 downwards.
AGCACGTGTGATTTGCAGAAGAAGTAGGGTTATCTTGTAGAATTTTTAAAAACATAGGGTTACCATGTAGAAAATCTCAAAATTTAATTGGCCACGTCACATACTTAACGGAAAAAATTGACGGAAAAAATTTGTAGGGTCACGGCGATACGTATTTAAAAAGTTCAGGGTTACCATGTGTGTTCTCTGAAAAGTAGGGTTACCATGTAGAATTTGAAAAAATACAGGGTTACCATGTAGAATTTCAATATAGTTAGTTTCAAATGCCAATAAAATTTCAGATTTACACTTTCGTTTCACACAAAGAGATCAAATAGGAAATTTTTTTTCTTAATTTTAATGAATTTCATATTCTCAATATTTATTCATGATTATTGTTTAAAATTACACAACCCAGTCGGTATATGTAGATGTATATACTTAAATTGATTAATTGTTCTGTTTATGGTGATGATGTCAATTTCTTGTGAATGTGGTCTTTATTTGTCTCTTATACTGACTTATTGTTTATTTGATTTGGAACTTTCAATATTTATACCAAAATTTGCTGCTACTGGAGGAAGGACAAAGAGTTGGAGATCATACGACCTTGTTTTATCAGTTTTTATTTCACCCGACGGCCGCGCTAGTTCTTGAAAAACAAAGCGTTAACCGCTTTTAAATAATTTGTAATTTGCTTTAATAATTATATTTATATAAACGTTCTTTAACTTTTTAAATCTAAGGCCTCATAATTTTTCTGCACCGAGCATCCACTTTTCTTGAGACGACCCTACTATTTAGGGTTTTTTGTTTCAATTATTGTCGTCCTACTTTGTCGAATGGACATGGATGAGTAATTGAGTAGTCATGTTACTCATGTACTACTGCTACAACCATACTTAAATTAGAGTTGATAATGGACGTAAATCTCTATCAAAGATAAATGCTATATATTTCTTTATGATCTAGCTTCATATGGACTTCCATATTTTTCTTAATCTTTGATGATGTAAATTCTCTCTAATTAATTTATGAATTGGGTTGTCAAGACTTTTTGTATATTTTATGATGTTATGCTTTCATTCAATTCGTAAACCAAATTGGAATTGTCCTTGATAAGTGTTGTAGGTGCATTCAGATGACAAGATAGTGAGTTGGAGGATGAGGATCACATTTTCACATTGCATCAATTGGGGTTGGGGTGGTCCCTGTAACATACGGAGTATGTAAAAAGTTTTTCCTCCATTCATTGCTTGCTAAATTTATTAGAGCAAACACATAAGGTTTGATTTTAACCGTCCTTTTTTACCAATGTTGTGCGTGTAGTCCCGAGTCTCATATGAAGTACATTTTCTATAAGGAGCGTGAACACGCTACACGCATGTGAATAAAGGGTAAAATTCAGTGACAATGATTAGTGGTGTGGAATGTAAGGAGCGCCGTCTTTCCGGATATACATGAATTTTCCATGAGCTTAGTCCGATTGACGGACTTTTAGAATGTGTTTAATCAAGCTCAGCTTGGTTTAAGCGAATTTCACCCATTGTCCGAGACATTCTCAACCAAGTATTTCATAATATTTGAAATCGTAAATTATATGATTTGTTAAGACTTTCTGTAAATTTTATGATGTTATGTTATGCTTTCATTCAATTTATAAACGAATTTGGAATTGGATGAAATATCCTTTAAAAGAAACTTTTTTTTTAGATGGAGTTCAAAAGAAACTTTTGATAACTTTATTTAATTAATATAAGTAAAAAATTTAAAAACTACTACCAAAAGAGTTCAAAAGAAACTTTTGATAACCAACTTGATAACTGCTACCACAAGTAATCCACTTTTTGAGAACTACTACCAAAGTAAAAAAAAAGTTTAAAAACTGCTACCATAATTCTTGGTTCGATTAAATATCAGTACCAATTAACAGCGAAACTCAATTTTTCACTTGAAAAGACTAAAATGCCCCCTTCTTTAAGCTCCCCCCTCTTTCTTATCCAGTCATAAACACATTTAACCTAACATTTCAATTCATCGGTTATATTCTATCAAATTCACCTTCATGACTCTACTTTTCAACTTCATCACCCATCCTCTATTAAATTAACCTACTCATTTGAAGAATTTAACCTAACAAAATACACCTTTATCACTTAATATGATTTATCTAGAAAAACCCTTTGTCGGCATTATTTTCTATTCACAAGTGTGCATTCTCGCACTTAATCATCACCAACTCACAATCTAGCTAGTGCCTTCTTTGTCACCCTATTTGTTCGTCATCATACCATCTAAAATACCCACAACCAAGAGTTTAATTTGGTTTTAAAAACTTGCGGTTAATGTAGCTTCTTCCGGGATTCTCTTGTGTCGATGACTTCAATAAAGCTAATGGAACGCCACATCCACACTTAACCCTTTATAATTGGACCCAGAATAGGAACCCAAAGACATTGAAGCACGATTCAAATAACCAAAACTCATATTTCACAACCCTAATTTGAAAACAAAGGGGAGCTTTAACATATATTAATGGAGTAGAATGAGAGACAATGAATGAATTGAACGCAATGTTACCTAATATGATAGATTCAAAGAGAGGGGATTGAACGAATAAATTCAAAGATAAGGAATGAATGAAGAGATTTGGAGAGGGATTAATGGGGTAGAAGAGGGTAGGAAATTATGATAAGTGTAATGTTATAAGATGAAGGGAAGGGTAAAATAGGAATAGAATTATAACTTAATCTAAGTATTTGAAATGGATGGCTGAGATTCATTTTAATTGAGCTTCGGTGTTAATTGGTACTGATTTTTAACCGAACAAAGGACTATGGTAGTAGTTCTTAAACTTTTTTTTACTTTGGTAGCAGTTATGAAAAAGTGGATTACTCGTGGTAGCAGTTATAAAAAACTCTAAATTATTTACAAAAGATTTTCTTTCTAAGTGTTTAAAAAAAATTCTGTGAAATATATAATATTGACATTAACATATACATTCAGATTTGTTAGGTACAAAAATTTTACCTGCACTCTCTTCATCTTCTCCGTACAGAGTGATGAGATTTTGTAAGTAGGTGTGTGCAAAATTCCATCCGCACCGGAAAAATGGACTGGTCTGCAGTGACGGATCTAGCCATAAGCCCATGTCCAACCAACTTTCCAAATCATTTGTCCTTCTAATTGATTGTCCTTATATATAGGACAATAATTGTCATTCATAAGATAAACATTTAACAGAAACACAAATTCTCACTGAAGACGGACACTATTTGCCACAAGCCGCAGACGGATAGTGTCCCTTTCACAATATGCGAGTGGCAATCAAGTGGGAATTAAATGGAGCACCTCACTTCCCCTCCCACTTGTGATATTGTAAGAGGAGCTCTATCCGTCTTTAGCTTGTGACGGATAATGTCCATCTCCAATGACAATTTATAATGAATTTAACCGTCATTTTTTGAGAGCATGTGAGCTTTTCCTGTAACATATGTAAAAAGACTTTCTCTCCGTACTTGCTAACGTCCTTTTTTTTGTTTCTTTGTTGTATGATTTTAACGGTCCTTATTTACCAATGTTGTGCGTGCCTTGTCACTTCAAATAATGGAGGTCGACTGAGTATGATTCATGCAATCAGGCTTATGTTTGCAAATTTTACCCCTTCCAACATATTGTGTGAATTTTATCTCTACGTTTTACCCCTGTCAATATATTGTGTGAAATATACCAAGTTATAGACAATTATTGATTATCCCAAGTAGGACACCTCGTGACCTCATACATATACACTCCCTTTGTTTGGTCATATTGATTGTCCTATGTAGGACACCTCGTGAGTCATGACCTCCCCTTCATTTTTTGAACAATGAAAATAGAGCAAGATAAAGATGAAGAAATTCACAAAGAATAATGGTGTCGTGAAAATTTGGCCGACATTTTGTGTGGGCCACTTTTTTTTATTGTTTACTGGTCTAGCCAATAAGAAGATAACAAGTGTCAAAAAAAAATTTTTAAGTAAAAAAAAAAAAAAGTATGGGGTAGGATAAAGTAAGAAAGAGGGTGAGATGAATAATTTATTTTAGAATAAAGTAAAAAATAGGTGCGTCTCAAATATTTCGGAGGCCCCATGCAACAACAAAACGGAGGCCTCAAAATATGTTGAGAAAACTTAAAATAAAAGCAAAGTTAACTGAAATGATCAATATGGGATTCGAACCCAAGCCTCTTGGCTAAATTGCAAACTCAATACCACTACACTAACTACATTTGTTTGTTAATTGTAGTGTAGGTTTTATGTTTTTATCATGTACTACAGTATTTTTGAGGCCCAAAACAACTTGAGGCCCGGTTCCCTTGCTCATCCTGAACCGGGTCCAAGCTGCCCGTCTGGTATAGCAGGAGGATAAAAAAAAAGTAAGTTACACTTACATGATTGACTTTCAAGTTCTTCTTCAATGTATCCGACCTTGAATCAGAAAAATAGAAGTGAAGTGGCACGCTTGAACTGTCTTTAAGGAGGATCTTGTCAACCTTAGAATTTGTACGGTAATAATACCAAGCCTCAAGTAGAGGCGTAAAAGAAGTCAATGTGACCTTAAAATGAAGGCGCTTTCTTTGTATGTTTTCCAACCTCTCAACATCACCCATGGTTCTTGTAAACATGACTTTCACCCAATTAGTCTTCTCAAAGGAGTCTATATCCTCGACAAGACGAAAGGCGTGATCACCAACTGATTTTTTGGTAGTTTTAACAACAAACACATATTTGTACAAATATACGTACATGATCCTCTTGAAGTCATCTTTATTAACCTCATTTATCACCATCTTATTCAAAACAGTCTGAATACTGCTTTTAGTCAGTAAATTCTTTTCCTCTGCATCATCAAGCCACTTGCTATAATAAGGAGGAGGAGGTGTGATGTCCATACTAGCAATAGAAGCCTCAATGCCCTCATTTCTCATGCCTAGCACGTGTGCCGCCTCTTTGGCGCAGAACTTGAGGCATTTACTCTCGAGACAAAATGCCCCCTTTTGATTATCGTATGAGAGAGCTACAAACTTGAGGACAGGAATTGATTTTTGTTTGAAATCGGCACTCAACAACCTTAGGAACGGAGTATCTTTGAAGGTCTCCAGTTTCACCATACGATCTGCCTCATCTCGGAAAAAACGAGGCAGGTCACCGTGACCCTCTACCACAGGGAAAACGAAGACATCGGGAGAACCAATGTCATCAGCATTTTCAGGGGATTCAGGGGCGGCTTTAAGATCTGCTTCAGTCGAACTCTTCTCCATCTACAAAGCCATATCAACATAAAGGTTATTGCTTATTCCATTTGCTTAACTAAAAACATACATAAGTAAACTAATTAATTGGATACGAAAAGCTTCAACAAAATATATATACATCACAAATAATTTAGTGGAATCAACCAAAACAATCATGAATAAGTACGGAATTATGAAATGTTTTAAGTATATAATTAGCCATAATTATTCTTGATTAGTCATGCAATCTAAAAATTAATGAAAATTGAAGATTAGAATATCACACATTCGATCACACTGCAATTTAAGGTTCAACATTACAATTAGCAAGGGTTAGATTTTGGTCAGAATCATAGATTAACTAAATTTTTCAGACCCATACAACGAATTAACCAAAATATCATAAATTATAAACTAAATTTTGGTTGGAACCAATAGATTAAGAATCTGACCCAAAACTTCATGAATTAACCAAATAATCATGAATTACAAACGATTAAAAACTAAGACTCATAAATTAAAGAGGAATTCCTACCTTATTTTCATATTATTTCTCCTTGGTAAACATTTCGACTTGAAATTCATGAATTTGGATTGCTTTCTTTAAGAACTGAAAGATTAAATGAATTTGTGATTGTAAATTTATTTGAAGATTCATAGACGTATAATCAGAAATTCAGAGGAGTTTGGTGTGGAAATTCAAACATCACATTGCGAAGAATGAGGAAATTAAGGTGGAAATTCAAACGTCACATTGGGAAGAGGTAGAAAATTAAGTCTTGATTTCTGTATAAAAATTTGGAGGCCCGGTTCGCTAGCCCTGGGCCTTAGACGCCCCTGGTAAAAAAGTGTGGCGTAGGATAAAGTAAGAAAGAGGAAAAAAAAAGTGTAGTGTTGAGAATAAAAATAACGGAAAATTCACGTGGTACCCTCGAACTTTGTCATTTTGCACGTGGTTCCCAACTTTTTAAGTTTGTGCACATCATATCCTTAAAATTTGTTTTTCAAGCACAACGTGCCATTTCTATCGTTCTTAAACTTTTCAATTGAGCATAAATCATAGACCAGAAATCGGAATTGACTAATTTTTTTTTTTTTCAAATTGATTACCTCTTGGAGATCTATAAATTGATAAAACGAAAACGGTCATTCGGAAATTTAAGATTGAAGATATAGTTGATTTGATATTTTCGTTAAAAAAAAACCCTATAAAATGTCAGTCGACAATTTTTTTTTTCTCAAGTCGTAGATTATGACGAGATAATCATTTTAGGAAAAAACATTGGCCGATTCTGAATTCCGGTCTAGGAGTTATGCATAATTGAGTTTTTTTTTTCGGCGACAAAAAGGGCATGTTGTGCATAAAAATCAAACATGGAGGGTATCATGTACACAAACTTAAAAAGTTGGGTACTACGTGCAAAATGGTAAAGTTCGAGGGTACCACGTGAATTTTCCGTGAAAATAATCCTCATTTTAGGCTAGGGTAAAACTTAATTCCCAATATGCTGTTTATGTAGGTTTGGATTAACTTCCAAACCAAGAACAACACCATATTGGGAATTAGGTTTTACACAAACCCTCTAATTGAAATAAATTACTTTTCATTATATTTTTTTTTTTTTGTATTTTTTTTAATAATGTGTTGAAAGTCAAAGTTATTAATAACAATTGCATTACTTTATATAAAAACAAAAAAATCCTTTTTTTTCCTTTTTATGTCTTTCCATATTTTCTACATAATGGATTATTTGTTATTTCATGTAGACTTATTTTAGACCTACTTCATGTAAACTTATAAAATATTATTTACACAATTTTAATTATCATTGTTAATATAATATTTTAATGTTTTTATGAAGTTATATGGATGAATATAAAATTAACCCCTCTTATGATATATACATATATAATTAAATTTTTTTTAACCAAATTCATAATTAACTTATAACATACTAAACTACTCCCTAATTTACATTTTGCATAACTTTCTTACGAAGATAAACTTCTCAGTTTAAATATTTTGCATATATATTTTGTACACACTAATACATAATTTTTAGATTACGTTTCTTTATGACCAACATTTAAAAAAATTGATTAATGAACCCTATTTATTAATTAAAGAAAAACATAAAATGAAAAACATTGAAAATATTTAATGAAAAGTAATGTCTTTCCAATTTAAAGGTTTGGCTAAAACTTAATTCTCAATATGGTGTTTATGTTGGTTTGTAAGGTAATCCAAACCTGCATGAACACCATATTAGGAATTAAGTTTAACCCTAGCCTAAAATGGGAATTATTTTTATTCTCAACACCATATTCAAAAATCATTCATATTTGGTGATGCTTAAAAGTTGAGGTGGGTGAGAGAGAAGTGATGTAAGATAGTAAGATAATGGAAATATTTCATTCATTGTTGTACATAGTCTTATTGTCCTTCCATTCATAACACACTACAAAAACTCCAATGCATAATTCACATACATCATTCACATTTCACTTTTATTTGCTTCTCAATTTTTCTTTTATTTCCCTTAAACACTTACTATCCTACACTCTTTAATCTTCCCCTCTATTTACGTAAATGTCTAAAAAAAACTCTTTTTAAGCAATATATTAACTACTAGATTTCATGCCCGTGCGTTACACGGGTTACAAAAATTGACTCACCTCTAGTTGCTATGGATTTTTTTGGGCGAACATTCGACTTATTCGATGTTTTGATGCTCCCCATCTCAATCATTTGATAATGTTATAAAAAAATTCAATTGATGTTTTGATACTCCCCGTCTCAATCATTTGATACTGTTAAAAAAAATTCAATTGATGTTTTGATAGTCCCCCATCTCAATCATTTGATACTGTTAAAAAAAAAATTCAATTGATGTTTTGATAGTCCCCTGTCTCAATCACTTGATAGTTGATACTATTAGATCAATTATAGTTATACCTTCTGTTGGACTCATGCAACGCACGTATAAAGTAGATCAGAGATGACAAATATGATCAATAAGAAATTTGAAAACTATAATTTAGATAAAGAGGGAAATTGAATTTACGTGCAATGTATATATATAGGTTTTCATGTATTATATGCGACGGAGAAGTTTGAAATTTAGTTGACTTCTATTTCGTATAATTTTTATTTAATATTAAGCTTCATGGTCATTTCATAATGTTAAAAAAAAATCAATTGATGTTTTAATACACCCGTCTCAATCACTTGATGCTGTTAAAAAAATAAATTAATTGATG
>JAGPOY010007794.1:2342-13262 GCA_018983105.1 Silene uniflora | reverse complement strand
AACTATTGAATTTGATAATTGCAAATTCAATGTATTACTCTAGAAAAATGAACTCAGAGTAAATAAAAGTGTGTGATTTTATTTCTGAAAACTTAAGTTAGATCAATGTACAAGAGTATGCTTATATACAGAGTTTAAGAAAATATCTGTAACAAACTTTTGTAACTAACTATTGTGAGGTGGCTACAGGCTGTCAAGCTTATCACCTTCTTTGCTGATGTGGATGGAAGAACCTCGAAGCTTCTGGAAGCTTGTGGAAGCTTGTGGAAGATGCCAGAAGCCGGACCTGAGGATGATGAAGGCTGCTGGTGAATGATGATGATGATGCAGTCAGTAGGAGACTTCAGCAGAAGACCAGCAGAGGAGGGATATATTATCAACAACTCTGATTAGCGTTAATTAGTAAAATAATTAAGTAATTAGCGTTTATTTGAAACTATTTGGGTACACACTGTTCAGCTCATCACTTTTTATTTTTTACCAATTTTTATATGAAACCGTTAAGAAACCTAGCGGTTTCACTTAGGATTTTTTTATATATATATATAAAAGGCAAAACCATTAGGAATTTTAACGGCTTAGCATATCAGTAATGTCATTTTGTAGTGTACCAAGTGCAAATTGTTAGAAATTGGTGGACTAAGCCGCTGAGATTCTAGCGGCATTGCTTTTCATTTTTTTTTAATAAAAACAGATACAAATATTTGGACGATGACATTTTGTAAAGCCGCTAGATTTCTGAAAAATAAAAATAAAAAGTGATGACGTGGACATTATGGACCAAAATAGTTTGAAACTAACACTAATTCCCTAATTAGCTTGCTTATGAACACTCATTAACAAAAAAAATTTGAACTAACTCTAGAATTATTTCTATTCGTACTGCAGATCAACCCAACTTAAACGGCTTCGGCTTGCATGCTGTGAAAACATATATGGCAAAGTATTCATAGAAGCACTTGAAAGCCTGTCTTCTTTGGAGGAACTTGATCTTACTCTCTGCGACTTTCAAGAGGAAGCAGCGGCATGTTCTATCATTAGATGGCCCTTGCAAGAGCAAGAGAAAGTGGCAGTTTCTATCATTAGTTCATGTCCCTCGCTCACAACTTTTAAATTCAACAAGCCGGGTTCAAAATATCCTAATATGGCATGTGACGTGGCACTGGCGATTGCAAACAACATGTCTGAACTACGCCACCTTCAGCTTATTGGAAATAGCTTGACGGATGTTGGTCTTATTGCAATCCTTGATCGGTGTCCACATCTTGAATCACTTGACTTACGTGCATGTTTCCACATTGAGCTGGAGGCAAATCTAGAGGAGAGATTATTGGAAGAGATTAAGGATTTTCGGCGTCCATATGACTCCACTGATGACTATGACTATCATATAAAATATCATTATTCTAGTGATTCTTCTGTGGAGGAATATGCAGATGCATATGACTCTGACTTTTTGAAGGAACTCATATGTCTGATGTCTGATGTCTGATGTCTGATGTCTTATGATGATCCGGAATATGAACTTGAATACTTAAATTAATTGTCTAATTCCAGGAACAACCTTTTGGCGAAGTTGTCATATTACTATTTCCGAGTAGATTTTGTGCTTCTGATCTTTTTTGTGTTTGCTTTGTACTGAAAATGAAGCTCTGTAAACGCTGACGTGAAAACTTGAAGAATGTCGTATATCAGGTTACTTAAAGGCGCGTCTGAACTTAGCTATCTGAGGTTTTAACGGTTATGCTTAATTTGATTTTGGTTGCTGTCGTCTTGCATACTGATTGATCAGTGTTTCATCTTCAAATGTTAGGAGTATCTTGTTCGCGAAGTGTTTTCTGAGTACCAGGGTCCTAATTTAGATGTTGATCGTAGATATGAAACACTTGCACGCGGCATGTTCTTACAGTTTCATCACAAATGTCTTACAGCACTTGAAAGCATTTCTTCTTTGGAGGAACTCGAACTTACTCTCTGCGACTTTCTATGTGATATAGAATATTCGATTATTAATTCATGTCCCTCCCTCACAACTTTTAAACTCAACAAGCTGGGTTCAAAATGTCCTGATATGGCATGCGATGACTTATTGTGAGTCTGACTGAACCTATTTGTTTGCTGAATAATGTTGATGATCCGGAATATGAAAAAGACGACATTTGACATGGCTATGTATTGTTGGCACATTACAGTTTCTAAATAGGTTACGTTCCTGATCCTTTTTTTTTGTTTGGTTTTGTATTTGTATTAGCTGAAGTTCTGTAAACGCATTAGTGAAGACGAAGACAATGTCGTGCAACCACATACTAGATGTTGGTTGCACTATCATGGTGATTGATCAGTTTCATTTTCGTTTTGAAGGACTACCTTGTTCCAGTTCCAAATAAAGTGTCGTTTCGTTTGTCATTATCGTTCCACCAATTTGTATGGCAAAGGTCTTAATTCCAGTGTTTAAAATGAGTGTAGTACCATAAACATTAAAAAATGGTTTCATCCTACTTGCGAGTATCTATTTTGTGTTGTGTTTCCGTGTAACAGTAAAACGAGTATTATAGGTTGATAGGATAATAGTTTGTCATTCTCATTCCTTGTCTCTTTCATTTATTTGACCCCGTTAACGTGAATTTGTATTATTCCCTAGGCATTCCCTAAGAATTTTTATTCCATGAAATAATGTGATTCTTGACTTCTTGTGACCATTGAGAAAAAGTTACTGTGAAAGGTAATATGCATGAAAACTGGAATTAATTAAAACTTCCTAGTCCCAAGATCTTCTGTTACAGTGGATTAATGCATTTCCAAAGCCTGCACAATAGTTTAGATTTTCATATTTAGATATGCAAATTATTCCTATAACTAAGGAGACTATCTCATCGAATTTTCGTAGTACAAATTATGTCGTCAAATTTAAGCAATAATGAAATAACACCAATGGCGAATCCAAATGTAACTGCCGAAGAAGTCAGAAACTGGTTAGAATTACCGTCTGACTTAATGTTTATGATTCTGATGAAAGTAGGGGCATTTGATATCCTTGAGTATGCTCAGTTTGTGTGCAAAGAATTATAACTAATTAACAAATCAAGGATTATGACTCCACTCATGACTATAACTAATTAACTAATTAACCTATACTGATGACGAATTGATGAGGCTTATCCATATGAATCTAACTCTGTCTGAAGAAAGTGTTGATCCGGAATATGAACGACTTTGATTAGCATTCAGACTCCACAAACAACCTCTGGGTGAATTTTTCGTGCTTCACTTTGCTATGTTAGCTTGTTCAGATTTTCTGCATATATTGTTTCTGATATTTTTCTATTGTCTGGTTTAGTATTGAAGGGGAAGCTCTGCAAACATAGGAGTGAAGACGGAGGGAATATCGTGTAGCAGGTTGCTTAATGGTCTCCGAACTTAGGTACCTGATGTTTCAACTGTTGCACATACTAGATGTTAGTTTTGCATACTGCATAAGTGCATAGTGATTGATCAGTGTTTCATTTTCGTATTTGTGAGCTAACTTGTTTCAGAGATCGAATCAGTGTATCTTCCAAAATGGCGCCTCCTTCCACCAATTTGTATAGCAAAGGTCTTAACCTAGTGTTAAAAATGAGTAATAGTCAACTCTTACAAGTCCGAACTAAACTAAAGCGTCTCGTTTAGTATGTTACCCTTTCAAGTTTGAGTGAAATTTTCCTGAATACCTTGCTTTCTTTCGACATTGTGCCTTTTTTTTGTTGCGAAAATTAGAAATAAAAAGTTGGTTCCACCCTACTTTCAAGTTTCTAGCTATTTTGTGTTCCACAGTTGTCTCTCTTAGGGCGGCCATATCCGTTTAAGTATAAAACAGGGAAATATTATTCTACCGCGTATAGGTTGATGGGACATGGGTCAAGAGACAATAGTTTGTCACTCTCATTTCCTAGCCATTTTGCTTTTTATCTTTTCCATTTATTTGACCCGTTTTAATGTGAATTTCTATTATTCCCTAGGCATGAATTTGTATTCCGTGAATTAATGTGATTCTTGTGACCATTGAGAAAAAGTTATGGTGAAAGGTGAAATGCATGAAAAGTGGATTAATTAAAACTTTCTGGTCCCAAGATGTGCTGGTGCAGTAGATTAATGCATTTCAAACAAAACGTGCACAGTCGTTTAGATTTCTGAATTTAGTTATACAAATTACTCCTATAAATAAGAGCATTATGTCATCAGATCTTTTATAGAACAAATCATGTCGTCAAATTTAAGGAATACTGAAATAACAGCAATGCAGAATCCAGATGCGCATGTTGATGAAGCCAGAAATTGGTTAAAATTACCGTGTCACTTGATGTTGTTGATATTAAAAATAACTATAATAGTTGGGCCTCAACCATCACTTTAAGGTTTTGGTTGAGATGGTTCATCTATCAGTTGATTCTGATGAAAGTGGGGTCGTTGATATCCTTGAATCTGCTCAGTTTGTGTGCAAAGTGTGATCCTTGAATCTGCTCAGTTTGTGTGCAAAGTGTGGTACACTTTATGCAAAGAACCCGACTTGTGGCGCAATATCCATATTCGGAACATTGATGGTCATCGTCCTAACAGGCTGCTCAGACTTAAGTATGAGAAGATGATGCTCAATGCTGTCAATCGTAGTGCTGGTGGTTAAATTGATCTTAGTATTGAGGGTTTCGGCTCTGATGAGCTTTGCTCATACATCGTGTCTCAGTATGTTATCTTTTCAGTTTGTTTAACTCGCGCATATATTAATGCTGACTGTTCCATTTTTCCATCCTTCGTTGTATATGCTATGAGTAAGCCGTCTTTGGTTCTGGACAAGCAAGAGACGAACGGGACAGCAAAAACAGAGGCAGCCGTCATTGAGGGTCAAAGAAGACGAATAGGAGTAGCAATAGTTAGGGATAAGGTTTAGCTTTAGTTCTTAAAACAATCAAATCTTTTCGTTTTCGTTAATTATTTCTAGATTAGATTGGTTTATCATTTCAATTTGCACCATTGTATGAGGATCTAGCATCTGATTTCTCTTCAAATACAAGTTGGGTAATTATTTTTCCTTCCCTTTTACTCTATTTCAAGTTGGTATTTTACTTAATTTATGCAATTAATTACTTAAGGTTTCAATCTTTATTGCTTTTGTCATATTTAGTATTTTAATTAGAGTAATGGGTAGTATGAATTGTCTTAAGTCATTCATGTTGGATTATTAGATTAGTTCAAAGTTGTAAACTTTATTATTTAATTTTGTTTAATACCATGTTTAGAGTAGTTGTAATTTGTCTTGTGTTGAATTAATTATGATTAGTGAGTAGTGTCTTACTAGGATTCGATTGAACCCCGACATGTATAAGTTCCTCCCTCTCATTCATTATAAGTGTCCCATTGTCCATTTCCGTCTATTCACAAAAGTGTCCCATTGTCTATTTTTGGCAATGTTTTATACTTATTTTAATCACTTCAACCCCACAACAATACCCCACCTCACCCTATAACAATACTTATTTTAATCACTTCAGTCATAATAATACCCCACATTACCTTCCCTCTCTCAAATTACCTCACCCCACTACAATACTTTACATTATTTAACTCATTTCCTTAATTCTCGTGTCATCCTCACAATGGGACACTTATAATGAATGGGAGGGAGTACTTGATTAAGTCTCATTTTAATTGGTTGTTGGGGTGTAGTAAAGGTTGACTAGGGGACTTGATTTGTTTAATTTGCAAACCTAGGTTGAGACCGAGAGGGAGAACCAAGGGAGGGTACCCGTAGTCTTGTGTTTGAAATCAACCTTCGGGAGAAGGGGAGGGATGACCCGGATACCGACGTGGGCTTAATGACCTTAGTAAATACTAGGCTACCTTGAGAATTACATGTGTTTTTGGGTAGTTGGGTATTAAACTTGGGATACCGACTTTCGAACCCGGGAGGGGGGTTATGTTAGTTGGGATAGCTAGTGTCCAAGTGCGAACCCGGGAGGGGGGTACTTGGCGAATTAGAGGCGTTTTCCATTTTACACATTACCTTAATGACTAATTAACGGGATTATGATAGTAAATGAACATGTCGGAGGTGAGATCGAATTCTAGGCCTTACTTTATTGTTTAGATTGTTATTTATATTACTTGCGTTCCTATTTTAGTTGTCTTAATTAGTTAGTTAGTCATTATTTTAGTTCATTAGTTTAAAATCCATCAATTTCATGATTCGCGTAGCTAACCTATAATTCAAGACAAAACTAGTATTCAATTTTTGATCTCCTTGTCGTTCGACCTCGATTACTACTTAATTGAGTTATAAATTTGTTTGATCGGGTGTGACGACTTTTACCCGTTATCAGTATGGTAACCTGAAGTGCCTTATGAACCTCGGAAAATTGAAAAGGAGAGAGTCCCAATACATTCATTACCTTGCATGGTGTACAAATGTAACGTTCACCAGATTATTAACGACTTCCCAATGCAAGAACAATAACGGTCTAAATTCTCAGTATATACACACACACACTAATAAATAGATTATGACTATCCTGTCAATTTAAATTTCAAACCCTAATCAAGTTTCAGCAATGGAGATTTCAAATGCACCCTTAGAAAATCACAGAAACTGGCTAGAATTACCACGCGAAATAACATTGACGATTTTGAAGAAATTAGCGGTCTCATAAATACTTGAATCGGTTCAATTTGTTTGCAAATTGTGGTACATTTTGTGCAAGGAACCCTCAATGTGGCGCACTATTCGTATATGTGAGGTCAAAAAACTCTCCGTATCCTTCTATAAAACAAAACTGCTTCGTTGTGCTGTCGATCGCAGCAATGGTGGTTTGATCGATCTCGATATCCAGGGTTTTTATCCTCCTAATGTTTTTTCCGAAGTTATTTCTAGGTACGCCATGCATGCCTTCTTCTCTTGTTCTATAATAAATCGTTGATTGATAACATCGACTTTTGTGTGTGTAATTGACTAATTATTGTCAATATGCACCGGATTTCGATCATATGCTCAAATTTTTCAGTCAACCCCTCTTAACCCATAGTTGTCACGTTTCATAAATAAATATGAAAAATGATTTAGCGCCACTGATAGAGGCGTATTGTGAGTTATACTTTGACTATTGCCGACAACTCTCATTTGATAATAATTCTCATTTGAAGCGTGATGTTGGTTACTCCATCTTGAAGGCAAAATACAAGTCCTAATTTAGATGAGTAAAGTTGGAGGATATCCTTTTGTTCTAGCCAAGTCAAGAAGTAAAGAGCCGAGGAAAGTCAAAACGAAGAATTGAAAACTCGGTTTCACAAGGGTCAACTTCAAATGGCTATATCTGGAGTTCTAGGCCTCGTATCGACACAAGACCAAGTGGAGGTGAAAGCTTGTGATCTTAGCTTTCCAGCGATAGGTCATGTTGGAACATTGAGTTTGTGAATTGTGGGTTTATCCCACAGAAGAATTAAGTACAACTAATTGTGGGGACTAGTAATTGGGCCTAATCAATTAATGATCAAAGACAAGGCATTTGGGCACTCGGGCGATTAACAGAACTACAAAGCGATTTCAGTTTTGCGGAAACTGCCGTTCAAAGAATCTGTTTGTGAAACAGAATGTTATCACACCTCTTGATGTATTATAAATACAATCACCCATTGCCCCCAATTCATATAATAGCAATCACAAATCAATATTATTGATAATAAAATTATAGGCTTTATATTATAGCAGTATTGTATCCCGAAGGATATGCCCGTAATAGTGGGGGCATAAATTCCTTACGGAAAGTATATAGCAACGCCTTACTGCAATTCTGTTTTACTATTTAATTATCTAACAATCGTAAGGAATTTATGCTACTATGGAAACAGAATTCTCTGCAACAATGAAAGCACAAATTCAGACCAGGCAGATTAGTGCAGAATCTAAACTGGCCCGTTTTGATGGAACAAACTACACTCGGTGGAAGGATCGTATGATGTTCTTACTTACTGCACTCAAGGTTTTCTATGTTCTTGACCCAGATCTCAAAGCCATCCCTGACCCCAAGTCAGACGATACTGAAGAATTAAAGAAGGAGCGAAACAAGCGTAAGGAGGACGAGTTGGTGTGTCGTGGGTATATTCTTAATTCGCTGACGGACCGTCTGTATGACTTATACCGTAATCTGAGTTCTCCCAAGGAAATCTGGACAGCATTAGAGGTGAAGTATAAGAATGAAAAAAAAGGTACTGACAAATTTCTTGCCATGAAATACTTTGAATTTTTTATGACAGACGACAAATCAACTATAATGGATCAAGTTCATGAACTTCAAATTTTGGTTTCTCGATTAAGTGAACTTGAGATTAAAATTCCTGATGCACTCCAAATTGGAGCAATATTGGCAAAACTTCCCCAATCTTGGAATGATTTCAGAAAAAAGTTCCTGCATTCATCAGAAAATACAACCATAGAACAATTTCAGACTCATTTGCAAATTGAGGCTGAGAATCGTGTTAGAGATTCCATATATCTGAGTTCTAAGGTGAATCATGTGGCTGAAGGCTACAAAAAGAAAGGTCCTAATCATCTGAAAATGAAAACAAAGAAGAATATGTTCAAAAAGAAACCATATCAGAAAGAACAAAAAGAGCAAGATGAAAGAGCATGCTTTCATTGTGGAAAGAAAGGCCATTTATGGGCAGTTTGCAGGCACAGGAATAATGGTTCGAAGAAACCTTCCGGTTCAGGCAGCAACCATAATGCGAATATTGTCGAATCAGAAACACAAGAACTGATTGCAATGGTATCTGAAATGCACATTGGTATGATTACCGAACTTCATATGGCAGCCGTTACCACTTCTGCGGACTGGTGGCTCGATTCTGGTGCTACAATACATGTTTGTAACAATAAAGCCATGTTCAAGATATATGAGTCAATGACAGAAAATGAAGAAGTTCTTATGGGAAACCATGTTACAGCCCGAGTGCAAGGAAAAGGAACAGTGGAAATGAATTTTACTTCGGGAAAGAAGTTAACTTTAGTCAATGTATTCCATGTTCCAGAATTAAGGAAAAATCTTGTATCCGCAAATTTACTTTGTAAGAAGGGTTTTAAGATAGTCTTAGAATCCGACAAACTTATTATTACTAAGAATGGTATGTACATAGGAAAAGGCTATAGTTGTGACGGTATGTTCAAACTAAGTATTAATGAAATAAATAATGTGATTGCTTATGCGGTTGAGTACTCTCCTTCTATTTGGCATTCTAGGCTAGCACACATTAATTTTCGTATGCTAAAATATATGTCTAAACATGGTTATATTGCTTGTTGCGGTGCTTTTCCGGAAAAATGTGAAATTTGTGTTCAAGCAAAAATGACAAAGAAACCTTTTGCCAAAGTCGAACGAAATTCAGAAATTTTAGACTTGATTCATAGCGATATATGTGAATTCAATGGTGTTTTATCTAGAGGTGGAAAACGTTATTTTATTACTTTTATAGATGATTATTCCCGTTTTACATATGTATATCTTTTAAGAACAAAAGATGAAGCACCAGAAAAATTCAAGGAATTTAAGGCTTTGGTAGAAAACCAAAAAGAAAAGAAGATTAAAATTCTTCGCAGTGATAGAGGAAGTGAGTACTTCCCGGCGTCTTTTGATAAATATTGTGAAGACAACGGTATAATTCATCAAAGGACTGCGCCCTATAGCCCTCAAATGAATGGAGTGGCAGAAAGGAAAAATCGAACTTATATCGATATGATTAATTCCATGATGTTAAATGCAAGTTTACCTTCGTCCTTGTGGGGAGAAGCACTCAAAACAGCATGTCATGTAGGAAATCGAATTCCTACAAAAAGGACTAATAAAGCCCCATATGAATTTTGGTGTGGTCGACAACCTAACTTGAATTATTTTCGAGTTTGGGGATGCATAGCTTACTACAAAATTATTGATCGAAATCTTAAAAAACTTGGACCGAGAGGAAAAAGGGGCGTGTTTGTAGGCTATGCAGAAAACTCTAAAGCATATAGAGTTTTAGACTTGGAGACAAATGTTATTATTGACTCGATGCATGTCGATTTCTTTGAAAATAAATTCATCAAGGATCCAATTTCTAATGACCAACAAGTCCTAAATGATCACAATAATGGTCAAACAAGCGCAGCTCCTAATGAGCAAAGTAATGTCGATATAGAAAATAATCGCATTAACAAAAGAAAACTTGTACCAGAACAAGTTGAACAAAGGAAAAGTGAACGACCCAAGAAGCCAAAAAGGTTTGGGAAAGACTTTATTCAAATGACCTCTATTGCTTACCTTGTTGAAGGTAATAGGGACAAAGTGTTGAACTCAATTCCAATTGTCTTAAATGTTGAGAATGATCCTAAAACATATCAAGAAGCCATGACTTCAAGAGATGCATCATTCTGGAAAGAGGCTATTAATGATGAGTATGAATCATTAGTGTCTAATGGTACTTGGATTTTATCCGACTTACCTCATGGCTCAAAAGCTATTAAGAACAAATGGGTTTTTAGGAAGAAATATAATACAGATGGTAGTGTACAAACTTTTAAGGCAAGATTAGTTGCCAAAGGTTTTACACAAAAGGAGGGTATTGATTACTTCGATACTTATGCTCCCGTCGCTAGACTATCTTCTATAAGAACTCTTATATCTCTTACTTCCATATATGACTTACATGTTCATCAAATGGATGTTAAAACAGCATTCTTAAATGGAGATTTAAATGAGGAAATATATATGGAACAACCGGAAGGATTTGTGTTAGAAGGAAATTCACACAAAGTGTGTAAATTAATAAAATCCCTGTACGGGTTGAAACAAGCTCCAAAGCAATGGCACGAAAAGTTTGACAAAGCTATCTTGACTAATGGCTTCAAACATAACAATGCCGATAAAT
>JAGPOY010007793.1:7014-21302 GCA_018983105.1 Silene uniflora | reverse complement strand
AATTGAATTTTTTGTTAACATTATCAAATGATTGAGATGGGAGAGTATCAAAACATCAATTGAATTTATAACATTATCAAGTGATTGAGACGGGGAGTATCAAAACATCGATTGAATTTTTTTTATAACATTATCAAGTGATTGAGACGGGGGAGTATCAAAACATCGATTGGATTTTTTTTAACATTATCAAATGAAGACGGGGGAGTAACAAAACATCAATTGAATTTTTTTTATAACATTATCAAATGATTGAGATGGGGGAGTATCAAAACATCGAATGAGTTAAATGTTCGCCCAAAAAAATCCATAGCAGTTAAAGGTGAGTCAATTTTTGAAACCCGTGCAACGCACGGGCATGAAATCTAGTAATTCTATATGTTGATATGAAGTAATAACTACGTCATCTTCAATTACGAAAAAACTATGTAACCTGTAGACTTGTTAAAAGGTTATATAGTTACGTGTATACCATAAGTCATAACCCATAAAGCAGATTCTCTCATTCACAACAATCATGAGATATTTCGAGATATCAACATACTTTGACGACTATGAAAGTAAATATTATCGTGTGAGCCATATACAATATTTCGGGAGCTAGAAGAAATGGAACGATTGTCGGTTGGTGCCAATGTTGTACCAAGTTTGTTCATCACCCTTCGGTTGTTGATTTGCTGCAAGGGGATACTATAGTATTGCCTACATTTTCGTGCAAGACCAAGGATATACACAAGTTCCATCAAGTTTTACCGTACTAATAACATTGTCTTAAAGAGAATTTAACCCACAACGTTAACAAACAACAGTACAACATACCCTTCTTAACCACGGTGCGAGCATGCTTAACCGATTTTGATTCAATTACTATTCAAGTAATGCAAGAGAAATAACTAATTCACACAAGTGACACAATTATTAACCAAAGTTTGATAAAAAGCTCCTGACAAAAAACTGCGTTGCTCTAACTAAACTCGATTAACGGTCCACATCGGCACCGTCTAACCCTTAAATGAAATCACAAAGTTGATTATGAGCTGCTTCTCAAGCACACAAGTTTTAGAAAGATTGTCGCAAAGAGGAATTCAAACATTAGACCCTTCTCAACCGCAGTGCCAAGAGCATGCTTAACCGAGTTTGATTCAATTACGATTCAGTTCAATACAAGAGAGATGACTATTCACACCATTATTAACTGAATTTGAAGACAATTTAGTAACACAACCCCATTCATTGCTCCAACTAAACTAGATTAATAGTCCAAGTCAACACCCTCTATAACTCTCAAATAAATGTGTCGGGAGTCAAAAGCCCCCAAAGAGCAAGCAAACTTGACCCGACCCAAAAAAATACATCCCAACCCACTCGAAAACCGACTCCCGACCTCTTTGCAACTCGACAACTGATATGACTCAATGAGTAGTGACCTGAACTCGAATTGGACCCGACCCGATAAGATAAGCGACCTCACAGTTATTACTAAGCTTATATTGATCAAAACGAAGCGGTTTAGTTTTAACCTTTATACGTTGGACTTAATAATAACAAAATAATTAAACAAAAAAAAGTAGCCGAAACTAAAGTTAATGATAAAAAATTGAAGTACTGTCGTACTGAGATAATATAACTAGACCAGATAATCAATCACCTATTCGACACATCAATCGACCGAAATGACCCACCCTGAAAACGACCCAACCCAACCCAACTTGAACCAATAGAGTAATGCTCATCCAACATGACTCGAACAGTGGAACTCGATACAATTCGATCCCACCTAACCCGACCCAAACTCAACCTGACTAACCGCCACCTCCACCTCCACGAGCGCATTCATCCAACAAAGGTCCTAATATTTCCGTCAAGAAATGAGATAACACACAAGTCAAACTCCATAAAAATGCAGTCACTAAACTACACCATCATCACCATCTTCAATCTCACACTCTTCTTAATCACCATTAAAGCACACCAAAACCCATCACCATCACCAATAATCACAAGATTTCAAGAATACTTGAGAATAAACACAGCACAACCAAACCCAAATTACAACCACTCTACTTCCTTCATTCTTTCACAAGCTAAATCACTATCTCTTGAATCTCAAGTTATTGAATTTGTCAAAAATAAACCCTTAATTTTACTAAAATGGCCTGGAAAATTACCCAAATTACCCTCAGTTTTACTCAATTCTCATACAGATGTTGTTCCTGTCGAATCCCACAAGTGGGTCCACCCTCCTTTTGATGCTCATATTGATTCTCTTGGCAATATTTATGCTAGAGGCTCTCAGGTTGTTGTTTTTTAGTTTGAAGTTTTGATTTTTTAAGTATTTTGTTCATTTGTTGTACATGTATACAAGACTTGTGTGAGACGGGTTTACGTAAGTATATTGTAAAACGGACTTTTTAATTATAACTAGTTTTAGATTAATGTTGGTTATTGTTTTGTTGTGATTATGTAAAACCGCCTTACACGAGACTAATTGGAATATAGTGGTAGTTCTCAATTTCTCATATGTGTAATGAATTGATGAATTGATATTATGCTACAGGTGTACTTGTGTGAGGCGGGCTTACGTAAGTATATTGTAAAACGGATTCTTGTAATAAGTAGTGACTAGAATACCTTTGTAAAACCGCCTTACACTAGACTAATTGGAATACAGTGGTAGTTCTCCTGTGTATGTTGAATTGATGAATTGAAATAAGCAGACAATCACTTTGTTTCTTGGGTTTTAGGATGTTGATCAATGACGGTAGTCACTGTACTATATTGGGATATATGGAAATCAATACTGTAGAGAATTGAATTTGGTGCTTTATGGAATGGCTTCAAATATGTGAGGTTCATTGACGGTTTTAAAGGATGATTAATGTCAGTCGACCCTAAATCAATTAGGGATTAAGGCTCTAATGTTGTTGTTGTTGTTGTTCAAATATGTGAGTTTGGAAGTGTTGATGATTTCAAATGGATCAATGGGGGAGGGAGATTGGGCAAGGAGGGGTGTTGGCTTTAACAAAAACTTGTATTTGCTAAATTTTCGTTGAAAAAGTTGAAATATTCGAGCATTTTTGTCCATTGGCTTGCCATCATTTCAAAATTTTTGTTTATGGCTTCGCCATTGATATGCATTGTTATGGGTTTACGTTGACAAAAGTTTTTTCAAGTGTTCTCAATGAATGCTAACTGGTATGTAATGAAAATAAGATTGTCTCAGAAATTGAGGTCTATTTCAAGTTTTTGGAATAATGAAAACGATATAGTCAGAAATTTTTCGGACAAATAACTGCTGCATGACGGAGGATATAGATGTTTGCATTTTACATACGACCTTTAGTTGATTCTGAAAGGCTATTCCCAAATTAGTGATAATTGATTGAAGATCAACGGACTATGTTTGTCGTTCTAAAGACACTCATAAAGATGTATTTTGTGTCCACAGGATATGAAATGTGTGGGTTTACAGTACTTAGAAGCTATCCGAAAGCTGAAGGAATCCGGGTTTGAGCCTACTCGTACCATATATCTATCATATGTGCCGGATGAAGAGATTGGAGGACGGGATGGCGCCCAAAAGTTGGCCGAGTCTGATGTATTCAAGGAAATGAATGTAGCCTTTGTATTAGATGAGGGGATGCCATCAAGTGATGAGAATTATAGGGCATATTATGCGGAAAGGTCACCAATGTGGTTGGTGATCAAGGCCACAGGGGCACCTGGGCATGGGGCAAAACTGTATGACAATACCGCAATGGAGAATTTGTTGAAGAGTATTGAGAGTATTAGGAGATATCGAGCATCTGAGTTTGATATGGTAAAGAGTGGCTTAAAAATGGGAGGGGAGGCTATCTCGGTAAATTTGGTGTATTTAAAAGCTGGCACACAATCTCCTACGGTAAGCCCATGTCCTGTTCTATTCACATTATAAAGTACATGGGAAACTTGAATGGAATTGAAGTCTTCAGTCAGTAGTTCATAGTTTCACGATAAATGTAGCTTATACGAGTATGCAGCGCTCTGAAAGGTGAGGAATGACGATAGGGTTTGTATGAGGGACAATGAGTAATGAGACAGTCTCACATGTTTTATATACTCAGGCCAATCTAGAATTCTAGATACATATCCTCCGCTAATTATATGGTTAAATCGTTAATGGGTTAGTCTCACTTGTAAGACCGTTACTTATTTTTTTTAAGTTTTTGTCCTGTTTGGATGGGTG
This sequence comes from Silene uniflora, assembly GCA_018983105.1. Classification (NCBI taxonomy): domain Eukaryota; kingdom Viridiplantae; phylum Streptophyta; class Magnoliopsida; order Caryophyllales; family Caryophyllaceae; genus Silene; species Silene uniflora. The sequence continues at coordinate 17,077 of JAGPOY010007793.1, read as the reverse complement.
CGTATTCTAGTTAAGTGATACTTCGTATCACTTGATAAAACAAGTTTCATATTTTCATGCTTAATCCTTTCGACTGAAGTAATGTAAGGCCCAAAACAGTAAAGCATTGTTGTTCATCTGTGTTCTTATTCAGGATTAGCCATATGAAGACTTCTTCTTTTCCTATGGATTCCACAGTCAATCAAGATCTTTCGGAGTAGAAACACTCCAGTGCTTCAAAATTTGAACTTTGTCATTTCTTGTTTACATAACCATTCTACATAAGGAAACTTTTTTGTTTATCAGGGTTTTGTCATGAATATGCAACCATCTGAAGCCGAAGCAGGAATTGACATCCGGGTCCCACCAACTGCTGATCAAGCAGCGCTTGAGAAACGTATTGCTGATGAGTGGGCGCCTGCATCACGTAATATGACATTTGAGGTAAAATTGTTAGCTTTCTCTTGTTTGAAACATCATTTTCTTAGGACTTGGGAGACTGCAACAAATTATCATCAACAAATAGAATATTGCCCTTTTGGATGTGAACTTAGTCGAGTGTAATGATTTGGCTTACCCATTCTAATCACACGTCTGAGTCGGAGACCAGCAGTTCTTAGTCAGTTATTTAAGTTTGAGATTTGGAAAATTTCCATGCTTCATATACTATGCTGCTTCAACTCTTCATGTTATGCCATGTACTTCTTGATACTTGGAACCTTCAGTTTAAGGCAAGAAGTCAAGAACTTGTTTATTTCTCACAAAAGTAGCCAAGCCCCTTGCTTGAACACGAATTCATGTCAGATACTTCCAAACGAATCTGAAACTCTGAGTTACATGGTTCATATATCCTGAGATGGGCTGATGGGTTCTACAGATGACTAGGATAGGGATTATGTACTTCTACCTGGAAAAGACGGGAGACCACCGGCTATAGGAAATCATTAGCAGATCCATATTGTAATTATATGGGATCCTAGACACCGAAAAACTGTGTGTTACAAAATGTGAAATATATTATTTTAATATAATCATTACTTGAAATTTTATGCTGGACATCATAAACATTCTTCTAGGTCTGCCATAGTTAATGCAATTATCCTTTCTGGCAAATCATTGTTGTCTAATTGGTTTAACTGCTGTCTGGGCAGTATAAGCAGAAGGTATCAGTGCTTGACAAATTTGGGAAGCCAGCATTGACAATTGTGGACAGTTCGAACCCTTGGTGGACCCTCTTAGAAGAAGCTATTCTACATGCCGGTGGAAAACTCGAGAGACCGGAAATATTCTTTGGCTCCACTGATGCTCGCTTTTTTAGGCAACAAGGGCTTCCTGCAATCGGATTTTCTCCCATTCCTAATACTCCACCTCTGTTCCATGACCACAATGAGGTAGCTCCTTTCTCTGCGTATTTATTATATCTCGTGTATCTGTTTGGGAATTGGTAAACGTCCAGTTTTGATGCACTGTTCTATGAATGTCATTAACAACCTACAGAGTATGTCGTCAATTCAACCTCTCACTTTTAGAATCTTTACTCAATACTTTTAGAATCTTTACTCAATACTTTTCTTAGTAGAAGAAGATACTCATATCGAGAATTTAATATGATAATATGATGCTATTAAGCATTGTGTTTCATGACTTCATCAGTCCAAAACTTGACTCATGATAAGCTTTGGGAGCTGGATATATACTCATTTCTGATACAAGAGTTCAAGTAACATACTATGTCGTAACAACTGCATGCCGCTAAGTAGTCTCATGGCACATTCAAATGTTCATAGAATAGGAGCTGTTTCTTGTTTCCATGGCTTTTCTGAAACTAAGAATTAGAAGTATCCGACACACGTATGCGTGTTGATGTTTCTTGCACTGTCGGTCTGTCGCTTACAGGATTTTGGAACCTATAAGCTCATTCATATGCAATAGAGATATTGCATTCTAAACTGTCACTGTGTTTTACTTGCTGCAGTTCCTAAATGAAGCTGAGTATATGAAAGGAGTCGACATTTATGCTTCGATTATTAAAGCTTATGCATCTTATTCTGAGCAATTTGAAGAACTCAAGGCCTTCAAAGATGAATTATAGTTTTGTGTTTCTGTCATTTGCCTATAATCCGTCTTGTGACTTTGTGAGTGAGTGATCGCCTGATCCGTACGACCGTACCAAAGAGGTCTTAGGCTTAGCCTAGTGGGCGGTATCATGATAATAGATCACGGGTTCGAATCCCCCTCCCCATATATTGTACATGCCTTGTGCCTCATTTGACACACGAATAAAGAGTGAATGGTTGTTATATAGATTTTAAATACTGATCTATTGAATATAAAAGGTAAACAAATAACGGATACAGAAATAGTATTAAAATAGGTAAAAACAATAAAAATATAATAAGAATTATGTTAAAAATTTGCCAAGATATGAACTGATCTAATGATATTAGGTTGAACCTAAAAATGAGTTGAATGTGACTTTTGATCAAAGTCAAAAGGGTTCAATTTCCGACTCTTACGAATGAAAAATCTTTTGGAGGGGTCTATTAACTAAGTTGCTTTTAAATTTCAATATATCGAAAGAGATTCTCTCAACTATTGATGGGGAATACTGCAAGACTTAATCTCATCTCCGGTTAGTCTTCCTTAAGACGAAGTTATTCGCCTAACATTAAAACGGTTAAACGGGTCAAATATTTTTCCCATTTGAGTATATAAGACAAATCCACGAGTATCATTTTTCCTTACATGTTATGCTTTGTCTTTATTTATACTAAGTGACTCGTCTTAGACTTAAACGCATACCTGTGTCGGAGAAAAGAATTTGTTCTCTCATTGTCACCAAATTACCACTTTGGCGATTGTTGCACTTGCATCCACCACAATCACAGATTGGATTACGATCATATTTGTCAAGATCGTCCCACAACCGTTTCAACCTGCCATAAATGATTGCGGTGGATGCAAGTGCAACAGCGATTAACCAAATTATAACTGAGAGTGATATTCTAATTCTTAAATTTAAGAGGAAAGAAATGGGAGAGATGATCTTCACACTCTTAATCAAGAACAGGAATGTATTACCGCCTCATAATTTAAATAAAACTTTCTTTTTCTCCTACTTTTTGTAGATCGTTATTTTTATATGTACTCTATTTATTAATCCAACAATGGTAAACCATAAGTGTATTTATATAATTGTTGTCTCGAAAATTAAAAACGTCATGTATAAACAAATACGACGCGGCGCCACGGTTAAAGTGGGAATTTTTTACAATCATCATCATCATCATAAAATCAGGTCCTAGATATGTTCAATTTCATACTTTAATTCACACTAGCACTAATTTAGGTAAGACCTTTTATATTATTCTGTTTGTTGTGGTCATTTGTTTACTTTTTCTATTTCCTTGTGAGGCGTATTTAAACAAAAGGTAAACAAACATTTCAAACTGACACTTTTCGTGTTATTTTTCAGACGAAGGCATACGTGCCCACAATGGTATATGTAGTGTTCAGTGTTACCGTAACTTGTTTTTCAATAATGATCGATCAGTGGTCACATCTAATTATAAAATGATTATAAAATTTCGTCGTATTATTTCAGATAAAAAAAAGCCCGTCTAAAGCAAGGCTAATTGCGTATTCTTTCGATTATACTCCTATGACTTGTTTCTTTATTACTCAGTCCTCACTACTTTATTGCGTATTCTTTCCATTATATGACTTGCTTCTTTATTACTCCTCTCTACTTTTTAGTTAGTGGTATGAACAATCATGGAATTGGTGGGACTGAAAAATAATTAAAGTTGTAGGATTGAGCATCTCATGTTTATATACAAAGTTATTAGAATTATTACTCTCATATTATCACTCATTTTATTCTCCTGCTTATTTCATTAAGTTATTATGGCAGACTTAGGAGCATTGGTTACCATTGCCGACAAGGTCTTTCAACTTTTACAATCTCCGGTCCTCAGAGACATGAACAAGTGGAAATCCGATCTGGAGAACCTAAACAACTCTGTTTCCTTCATCAAAAACATGCTCCTGGACGCGGATTTGAAACCCGAGCTCTCCCATGTAGAACAGGGTTGGGTTGATGAGCTTAATGAAGTTCTTTATGAAGCTAATGATCTCTTTGATGAGGTTATCACTATCGCTAAAATGAAAGAACTAAATACAGGTGCCGGGTTCTCCAAAAAGGTCTTAGATAAGGTGAGTCGTTTCTTTTCTTCTAAGAATCGCATTCTTGTTAGTTACAATACTTCTCAAGAGGTTAAGACCATCCAGCGAAAGTTGGATGCTATAGCTAAGGATCATGCTAGGTATGAGTTTAAGGATGATCCTCTGGCTACTTTGAAAAGGAAAGAGGAAACTTGTTCCTTTTTAGATAAAACCCATGAGAATATAATCGGAAGGGAGGATGATGTGGAGGTGGTTTTAGATATGTTGCTTGATCCTAATGTTGAGGATAATGTTGGGTTTGTTGTTATTGTGGGAATAGGAGGGTTGGGGAAAACGGCTCTTGCTCGACTCGTGTATAATCACAATAGGCTTGGTACTACGTTTGAGAAGAAGCTATGGGCATGTGTATCCGATCAAGATGGAAAAGAATTAAATGTGAAAGCAATTTTAGCTAATATAATAGAATCATCAACGAATAAAAAGCCTAATGACGTCTCCACCCTGCAATCCATGCAAGCAAAATTTCTAGAAGAGCTAAAAAATAAGACATACTTGCTAATATTAGATGATGTGTGGACTGAAGATCCTAATGAGTGGAGTAAGTTGAGTAAATACTTGAAAATTGGTGGTAGGGGAAGTAGAGTTGTCATTACTACCCGTTCAGAGAAGACGGCTGAAGTGGTATTAGGAAAACCTTCTCACTCTAAAACGTATATGTTAAAAGGTTTGTCCGATGACGATTCGTGGCTTTTGTTTGTGTTGACTGCGTTCGAACGAGAATCAGAAGCAGCGAGCGACCCTGAACTGACCAAGATTGGCAAAAATATTGTTAAAAAATGTTCTAATGTTCCCCTTGCTATAAAAGTTGTAGGAACTCTTTTGTATGGTCAAACACATAGATGGGAATTATTTGAAAAGAACCGATTACCTCAAATTGAAACAGCCAAGAATCCAATTATGTCTGTCTTAAAGCTTAGTTACAACAATCTCCAACCTTATGTGAAAAACTGTTTTAGGTATTGCGCTTTATTCCCTAAGGATTTCGAAATGGACAAAGAGGAGTTGATTAGTCTTTGGATGGCGCAAGGATACATTGGTGATAGTGAGGACTCCTTCTTAATCTTACTGAAACGATGTTTTTTCCAAGATGTGGAAATAGATGACTTAGGCGATATCGTATCATTTAAAATGCACGATTTAATGCATGATCTAGCTCAAGAAGTTGCCCGAGATGAGATTATTGTTTCAAATAGTATGCCAAACAACTTAAGCAAAAAAATTCGTCATTTATTTATTGATGGGGAAGTATGTGCAGAAAGCTCTTTCCCTGAAAGTAATATTCATACATGTTATATGAATTCAAGGGTCCACTCTAAGGTGGTGAAATCTCTAGTAGGTAATTGTCGTTTCCTTAGATCACTACGCTTAAATGTGCAAGATGCTGAATATTTGCCCGAGGCAATCGGTCAATTGTTGCACTTAAGATATCTTGATCTCTCTGGAAGTGCTGTTCTCAAGACCCTCCCAAATTCCATTTCGAAATTATATAATTTACAGGGTTTAGTTTTGCAAAATTGTCTTGGGTTGAAAGAGTGGCCAAAAGACTTTTGCAAATTGGTAAATCTTAGGCTCTTGGATATAAGTTTGTGTCCAGAGCTGACTTGCATGCCTTTGGGAATAGACCGGCTGATTAATCTGCATGACCTAACCGACTTTAAAGTGGGTGGAGTGAGTTCAACTGGGAAGCAAATTGGAGGACAATTGAAAGACTTGAGATCACTTGTCAATTTAAGGGGTCAGCTAGCAATCACGATCTGTGGAAATCTTGTAGGCGAGAATGAAAATAAATGGGAAGGCGGTTATTTGGAGCAGATTATGAATCTGCAGGACATAGATATACGGTTTAATTTTGAAACCAATAATGATGAGGCTGTGATTGAGAAGCTGCAGCCAAATCAAAATCTCATGGACTTTAGGTTGTATAATTATAATGGTACTGAAATTCCAAGGTGGGGAAGACAAGAGAATGACTGGGCAATTATTCTTCCTAATCTTGTTACAATTGAGCTTGATAGGTGTAAGAGGTTGGATGGAATCCCATTGTTGAGTAATTTGAAGCATCTGAAAGAATTGTGTCTTAAGGATTTGAAAAATTTGGAGTATATGGAAACCAATGAAATTGGCTCCCGGTCAAAGGATTTACCATTTTTCCCAGCCCTTGAGGTTCTCGAAATTGTGGGTTTGAGAAGGTTGAAAGGATGGTGGAAAGGGATTGGTGAAGGTGATGGCAGCAGCTGCATACCACATTGGCAACCACCATTTCCTCGTCTCTCAGAATTAATCATTGAATCATGCCCCGATTTGACATTTCTTCCTCCTTGTCCGACCCTAGAATTTCTTACGTTGAGGAGCAGTAACAAGTCGTTGCAGATATTACTAGGTCAAGGACCGGCAAACTTAGATCTCAAATTAACTGTTGAAGTAGACAGTGTGGGTTATCTCACTGCTCTGCCTGCTAGACATCTTACCGATATTGTGATACAAGACGATAATGAAGTGAAGAGCTTATTGGAATTTGAGGAGGTGTTCAAGAGCTGTTCTTCCCTACGAAAACTTGGGATTAGAGAATGCACAGAGCTGACGAGTGTTTCAGGAGTGTTGGAACATCTCACTGCGTTGGAGTCGCTCTCACTAAATGGTATACCTGTAGTGGACGAGGAATTCGTCGATGACATGCCTTGGAGATCCCTACGTCACAATCTTCGTTCCCTCAAGTTGAAGTGTCTTGACACCCTACAAATGCTGCCCGGAGGGATGAAGCACTTGACCGCCCTCGAAACCCTCTGCATTGAATATTGTTACTCTTTGGAAGGTCTACCAGAATGGATACATGGCTTATCATCACTTCATTCCCTGAGGATCGCTTGTTATGTGGGTTACATCCTCAGCAGCTTTAACCATACGCGAATTCTTCGCCTTTCGCGGAATTTTAGCCCTGAGAGGGGGCTTTGAGGTGTTTCCCCTCTTTCTCACTGGAGCAAGCTTGGAGATGGGTGAATCATCACCAACGAAATCGGGAATCTGGGTTTGAGTTTTCTCCGAGGAAAATAGCGTGTCAAATCCATCATCATTTTCGTCCTCACCTTCTTCATGAGATGGAATCCTACTTTCAGGAAGTGATTCCTTGTTTGGAATTTCTCTGCCATCTTTGTCACCTTGTGCTTCTTCATTTTCATTGTTCACCACATCATCACTTGACTTCTCTTTCTCTTTTTCCATTTCTTTCCTCTCTTTTTCTTTCTTTTCCGTCTCCTCTCTTTCTTTTTCTTTATGTTCTTTTTCCCTTCTTTCCTTTTCATTTTTCTCTTCTTCCATTCTTTCCGTTTCATTTCTCTCTTCTTCCTCTCCTTCCTTTTCCTTCTCTGACATGACAGATTTCCCCCTGTTTGGAACAGGGGTTTCTTCTTCTTCTGAGTCTTGATCCACACTTGGATCTAAGTGTAAGGACATGGGTGGGCGTTTTATCAACCCACCACGACTACCACGTCCTCTGCCTCTTCCTCGAGCAGGAGCAGATTTTTTTGAGCGTTTGAAGGTGGATGATTTGGGTGGATCATTGGTTGCAGCGGTTTGTTGAGTGGAACCCTGTTTCCTTTGAGCAATTATTTCTGGGTCAAAGGAATCTCTGACATTCATGGCTTCTTGACTGAATTTGGGCGGCATGGTAGGTGTGTTTTTGGGGAGAGAGGGAGATAATGGAGGGTTTTGTGGATTTGAAAGGTTTTAGATGTTTTCAATGAGGGAGTAAAGTGGGAGGAGAAAACAGTGGGTGACTTTTGGGCGGTTTTAATTGAGGGAGTAAATGATGTGGTTAGGTGTGGTTTATGGTAAAGAGGGTGAGTGGACGTGAATAGTGATGATAGGAATAAGTTGAGAAGGCATGAATTATTGGCTCAATGTAGCATAAACTCATTTGCATGTTAAGTGTTCACATTATCTTGGTTCAAAATTTTGCATGCAATAAACAGTATAAAACTAGGATGATCACAACATGTACAATCTCTAGTCAGTCATTTACGAAGGTAGTTTTAATTTTGAATCACATGTCACCCAATAAACCAATTTCCGACCGAAGTCTTACGAATTGTTCTCTTTCCAACGGTTTTGTAAAGATGTCGGCTAGTTGATTTTCGGTTCTACAAAATTTAAGAACAATATGACCTTTTTCAACTTGATCACGCAAAAAATGATGCCTTATGTCGATGTGCTTAGTACGAGAATATTCTATAGGGTTCTTTGATATGTTAATTGCACTAGTATTATCACAAAAAATAGGAGTTGTGTGGAAGACAATACCGTAGTCGCGCAATTGTTGTCGAACCCATAATATTTGTGCGCAACAAAGAGCCGCACTCACATACTCACTTTCCGCCGTAGATAAAGCAACGGTATTTTGCTTCTTTGAAGCCCATGAGATGAGACATGGTCCCTTGAATGTAGCTATACCGGAAGTGCTTTTCCTATCCAACGAGCTACCGGCGTAATCCGCATCGGAAAATCCTACAAGATCAAGTTCAAAGTGAGTCGGGTACCAAAGATACAAGCCTTGTGTTCCAATCAAATACCTAAAAATTCTTTTAACGGCTTTGAAATGTGATTCCTTAGGATTTGATTGAAATCGGGCACATACACATACGCTAAATTGAATGTCGGGACGACTAGCGGTTAAGTAAAGTAATGAACCGATCATACCTCGATACACCTTTTCACTAACACTCTTACCACTTTCGTCTTTGTCAAGAATGTGTTTAGCAACCATAGGTGTAGCATGGGGTGTGGCATTAGCCATCCCGAATTTATCTAGCATTTCCTTTAAGTATTTTTGTTGATGGATCATAGTTCCTTTATCATCTTGCTTGATTTGGAGACCAAGAAAAAATCCAAGCTCTCCCATCATGCTCATTTTAAACTCGGAGGTCATTAGATCCGAAAAATACTTGTAAAGGACATTGTTAGTGGCACCGAAGATAATATCATCAACATACACTTGCACAAGCAACAGTTCCTCGCACTGTGACTTGATAAACAATGTTTTATCAACCGAACCACGTAAGAAACCATTTTCCAACAGAAACTTAGAAAGCCTATCATACCAAGCTCTGGGGGCCTGCTTTAAGCCATAAAGTGCTTTATCAAGTTTGAAAACGTGGTTAGGGAACTCATTGTTTATGAAGCCCGGAGGTTGTTCGACAAAAACTTCTTCATCTAAAAAGCCATTCAAGAAGGCGGTTTTGACATCCATTTGAAAAAGTTTTATGCCAAGGTGAGATGCAAAAGCTATGAGCATTCGTATGGCCTCGAGTCTAGCTACCGGTGCAAAGGTTTCATCATAATCAATTCCTTCTTGTTGATTAAACCCTTGCACAACTAGTCTAGCTTTATTTCGTATGATTTCTCCAACATCATCAAGTTTATTTCGAAAGACCCATTTTGTACCAATTACAGTGCGATGAGAGGGTCGAGAGACTAGATGCCATACCTTGTTTCTCTAAAATTGTTCCAATTCTTCCTGCATTGATGCGACCCAATTTGCATCGTTGAGTGCCATTGTGACATGGGTGGGTTCCAGTGGCGGAGCCAGGATTTTAACCGAGGGGGGGCGGGCCGCGACCGGACATAACAACAAGTTTGTATTTCAAAAACTTTTGAACATAGATTACGAATACGGAGAATTTTTTAAATAAAATGCATTATAATAAATTTGTTCCGCTAAAATTACCTGAAAAATATAAATAACATCCTAAAAATCACTTATTGGTTTTCGAAATCTTTAACAAAGATCGGCGATTCTTCTTAGAAGCAAATTCATCAATTATCGAATCGATGTCAAACTCCTTGG
>JAGPOY010007764.1:0-10578 GCA_018983105.1 Silene uniflora | reverse complement strand
GGAGAGGCCACTAGTTAACTTAACTAATTCGTATAGCTAATCATATATACGATTGTATTAAAAGATACTTGATTTTTTTATCGAAACAATTGGCATCGTCTATGGGAAAATTTGCAAAAGGCTTTATGCATTTCTTGGAAGTAATGCACCCTTCAACCATGGTTTCGGAGAGAACGACGACACGTATAACTTTGTTACCTTCGGTCCTCCACCTCGCTCACCCTTCATCGAAGCCGCATGACCATGTCTATTGGGCAACCAAGCCCAACCGGACAATCGCGCGCAACCACATTTCCATTCCATGCCCAGTCAACCGTGAGTTAGGCGCTCACCTCAAATTTGAGAGTAGTGTGAGAAAAGAGTGATGCGGGAGCCAAACACCTAACAGAAGAAATGAAGCCGATATGGGGGTAACTGCAGCAGGAGCTAGCATGCAGGGCCTAGCCAATTTCAGCAATGACTCGATGGAAGGAAGCCATGGCCGAGCCACAGCTAGCCATGGCCAAGCAAAGAATGCTTCTGACCAGGCCATGTTCCAATTCTGCTTGATTTCTGCAGGCCATGAGGAGCCAAGTGAAAGCCAAGCCCAAGCCAACCCAGCCAAGCCACCCTGGCTAGCTGGTGGAGTCCTAAACTAGGTTTATGACTAAGTCCAAGGCGCCAAAACATCCAAGCAATGCAGGCCACACAGATTTCAGAAGCTGAGTCAGAATAGAGCATGTGACTATTTTGAATTCCTTTCCATTTTTGGCCGAGCAAGCAGCAAAACCAACCTCAACTACTGTTATTCTTTACTTCCACAATCTGAACATAAGAGCTGCAGCAAAAAGCCATGATGCACCTCCCTCAAAAGCAGCCAAAAGGAAGTCAGAATCAGTCACTGTCAAGCTCTGTCCTGTTTTGATTTTCACTCAGTTTTTCACCTTTGCTTTAATTTTCACCACTGTAAAATACCAACTATGTTTTCCTAAGATGCATTGGTAGCCATTGGATGTAATGTAGGTTTATTTTTACTCGTTTGTAACCTAAAGCTGGCCTATATAAGGACCAAGCCACAGACTGTTTCAGGCAGACTGTTTTATGAATGAAAATTGAGAATTCTCTCAAAATTAAAAATCTTCCTTAACTTAACTGTGTTTTAAGTTAGAAGTCAGACCTAATATTCTCTTGTGCTTGCTTAGAGGGTGATTAGGGATCTGTTGGTGAGATTTAAACATAGGCTGTGCTTGCTTGTCTGTGTTTGAGTTTTATTGTCTGTCATTTTCATTTTAATTCTGTGCTTGCTTGAATTAAGGTGACTTTGGCTCCCCAAATTGACTGAGTAAGTCCATGTGCTTGCTTTGGGTTTATCTTAGTCGATTATATCCAGTTCTTAGCTCTGAGATTAAGTCCTAGACTCTAACAGAAAACTGTCTGTAAGTGTCTGTCAGAGAATTTTCAGAATTCATTTGACGAAGTTAGGGACTGAATTAGATCGTGATTTTTGGCTCAGTTTTAGTTCACTATATAAACTAAATTGTCACCAATTTTCATGATTTTAGGAGGTCATTTACTATTTTTAAGAAATTGTCAAAGTTAGTAGCATTCACTGAAATTGTCTGTTTTCTGTGAATTGGTCAGATTGCTGTGTTTTGGCTAAGTCATTGGTCTTTACACTGCAGTTGCTGGCTAAGACAGAGAAGGGCGAACCCTTGTCAGTCTATCTTTCTGTTACCGAGACTGCTGTCAGTGCAGTCCTGGTAAAGGAACTAGATGGTCAGCAGCACCCTGTGTATTATGTAAGTAAAAGTCTGCTAGACGCAGAGGTCAGGTATGGCTTGCTTGAGAAATATGTTTTAGCTTTGATCATGTCATGTGGTAAGCTGCGCCCTTACTTTGAGTGCCACCTTATCATAGTCAGGACTAACTTACCTATAAAGTCAGTCCTGTGTAAACTTGAACTGTCAGGCAGGATGGCCAAGTGGTCAGTCCAACTTAGCACTTATAATATAACCTTTGAGCCCAGAACAGCAATTAAGTCACAGGCCTTAGCAGACTTTGTGGCTGATTTTAGCCCTACCCTGGAGTCAGACCTGGCCAAAGAAGTCAATCAGCTTGAGAATAAGACCCCTGATAAACAATGGACCTTATTTGTTGACGGAGCATCTAACGTTAGGGGGACAGGGTTAGGTGTAGTGCGCCACAAGGGGACACCATAGCTCAGGCTGTAAGCTGTGAGTTTAAGGCTACCAATAATGAGGCTGGGTATGAAGCCCTCATAGCAGGACTCAAAGTTTGTCTAGACCTTGATGTTCAGAATTGTTAGTCAAAACTGATTCACTTTTTATTGCCAATCAAGTTAAGGGAATCTATACTGCGAAGGATGAAAAAATGATTTCTTATTTAGAATGTGCTAAAAAACTTTGCGATAAATTCACTAAATTTGATATTGAGCAAATACCACGAGACCTGAATACCCAGGCTGACGCTCTGGCCAGCCTTGGTTCAAATTTTACCCCTGCACTTTTTGATAAAATACCTATTGTACATCTGCTTGAGCCTGCCATGGGTAAGCCTGAGCAGGTGACCCCTGTCAATATCAGTGATGATTCCTGGACCAAGCCTTATTATGTACGGTTCCTGCAAGGTGTACTTCCTCAAGACAGGCATGAGGCCAGGGCATTTAGAATTAGAGCTTCTTCTTATTCTATCATCAATAACACTTTGTTTAAAAGATCGCACGCTGGACCTTACTTGAGGTGTCTCGAACCCGAGGAAGCCAAGAAAGTACTCCAGGGAATACATGATGGACACTGTGGCAATCATATAGGAGGCAGGACCCTGGCAAGCAAGGTACTCAGGACTGGCTATTATTAACCAACCCTGAGGGTTGATTGCTTGGATTATTGCTTGAAATATGAAGCCTGCCAGATACATGCACCAATCATTCATCAGCCATCTGAGCTGTTGCATTCAATCTCTGCCAGTAGCGCCAGGCCAAAAAATGTTCATGCTAGCCTTGACTGGCTACTTCTCAAAATGGATCGAGGCAGATTCCTTTGCCAGGGTTACTGAGAAGGGAGTAATATCCTTTATTAGGAAGAATATCATTTGCAGGTATGGAGTCCATTCAGAAATAGTCCTCTGAAGAAGTTACTCCTGCTGAAGTCCATGCGCCTATCTCTAGATATGGCTTGAACTTCTTTGAAGCAATTGTCAGCATGACCGTGACAAAATAAACCAAGAAATGCAGCCAAGAAAATCATTTTATCATCAAGCTATACGCTAATCACTTTAAGATTAGAGTTTGCTGAAAGAGGACCTTGTCCTACAAAAAGTATTCCTAAACGGAATACGACCAATCAGCTGGAAAGCTGGCCCCTGTATGGGAAGGCCCCTACTTATTGACTCTATCGTCAGACAGGAAACTTACGAACACTCTTTGGGACATGATTCCAATATCTTAGAACATTACCCACATAAGAGAACAATCATACTTGTGGTAGTTTCTGCCCCACAAGTTATTGGTAAAACTCCTAAACTTTCTCATCTGAATGTGTGCTATGCCGTTCATGAATGATCAATATGCCTTTCCTGAACATGCTACATGACAATTCTTTGCTTGCTATATGTGCAATATCTATGTGACATAATCTATGTGTTTCACCCTGATCATAAGTACCTTGATATAATGCTTTGAATCCTAAACAATTATACATGAATATTGCTATATGCATAATTATTTAGGATTGAGGGCTACTCTAATATACTCTGCAGGTTTACCCTGAATATTCTGCAGTCTGAATATTTTTTTTCAAAAATTTGGAAAAATTATAAAAAGCACCCTGATGTGCTACAATTGACGCACCCCGATGTGCTACAGTCAATGCACCTTGGGATACTATAATTAGTACACCCTAAAGGGTTGCAACTACATAAAATCGGCTAAGGTCACCAGCTGGGTCTGATCGGGATTCATCAGGTCATAATACCTGCCCATGTGTCAACCTAACTAATATAATTGCTGGACGCAGCACCATGACCTGTAGGTGGTGAAACAATCCTCTACCGTCATGAAAATCCTCCAGGCTGGTCGAATGTTAAAACTCCCCAGAACAGGGTTTTAATCGTGTGTAAGCCCTCTAAAACAGGCATCTTTTCCCTTGAATCATGTGATTAAGGGTGATACAATGAACAATGAAAACTCTTGTCAGCCTAACAAAAGTAATGGCAGGACAGAGGGCTATGAAATAGCCTTACAGGTTAACAGGTTTGCAGGTAAACAGGTTAGCAGGCAAAAAACGCCAGAAAAGGCTACAACAGAAATCGCACCCTGATGTGCTACAGGAATTAGCAAGTAACAAGCCAAAAGGCGACTTGTGAAAATTCATTGAAAGCCCTTACCTCCTAGGGCAGGCAACAAAGATTAACAAGCACAAGACAGCTTGTGGGATTTCATTAAAAAGCCCTCACCCCCTGGGGCAAAGGCAACAAAATGTTAACTCATCAGGGATACCTTCCCTGACGAGGAGTACCAAAATACCAAATTGTTTATCCAGGGACATCCCCCTTGGATGGGCAAAACCAGCACTCAAAGTTATCAGAATAAAAACTACTGCTTCTCTTGAGAAGCAGCATCAACAACATCAATCTTGGCCTGATCAGCGCCAGCTTCAACATGAACTCCCTCAGCACCCTACTCCTGCTCAGCACCCTGCTCCCCTGGAGATTCCACCTCCTCCTCTTCACCGAGGTTGTGCAGGTCAGGGTACATTCTAGCAGCAAGGGCCATCTCAGCTACAGGGTCCCATTTCTCCCTGGCCTCCACTGGCCCAGACATAGCAGCCGCCTTGCCCTTGATGAAGAAGTAAAGAGCTGCATCCTCCAGCTTGGCGTCCAGATCATCCTTCTCCAAGTTAAGCTCCTCGACCCTGGCTAGAACCTCCTGCAGCAGCTGCTTGCTAGATCCGACCTCTAGCTTGGCAGCATCACGTTCAGCCTGTGCCCTTTGAAGATCAGCCCTTACAGAAGCCAAGTCAGCCTAAACAGAGAAGTGCTCAGCCCTCAACCTTTGAAGGTCAGAGTCAAGCAGGTTGATCCTAGCCACCAAAGAAGTAGCATAATAGGCAGTATGCAGACAAGCTGTGGAAGCCTGGAGAAAAGAAAAGCCATCAGCCAAAAGGAAAAGAGAAAAAGAAAGAAGTGTTCAAAAGATTCAGGGAACAAGGAATTATCTCTCCCAGGGAGCCAAGAGCATCTGTCACCCTGTTGACAGCCTGGTCCACCATTGCAACAGCCTTGATGGTAGACTCCATAGGGTCCAATGTCAGGACAGAAGGGGAGATAGAGCCAGCAAACTCAGCGATCTTCTCCCTAGCAGCCTGCATATTATCTACCCTGGCATTAACCTCCCTGATAGGAGGAAGAATGCCAGCCCCTTCTTGCTTCCTCTTCACGGATGCAGAGGATGCTTCAGCGGCAGGCTCCTCTAGGATAGACTCGATATGGGTCACGTCAATAGGCTTATCAGCCTCAGCGCCAGCACCACCCCGAGTGTCCTCCAATTTAACCTGAGTCACCTTGGTCATCAGATCAGCAGTGCCAAATTTGGTACGCCTGGTAGAAGACCTAGTAGCTACAATATGTGACACTAAGTTAGTAATAAAACAGGCTGCGTCAGAGTATACAAGTTAAAAATAGAGAAGCAGGTATTCACTTACTGCCAGAGATTGAGACCCCAGGGGCCTTAACAGGCCTCGGAGGTTTGGCTGCACTTTCAGTCTTCAGGCAGCGTGCAAAACGTTTCAACTCCAGCACAGAGAGGCCACGTCCTCTCAATAGCAGGGATTTCCAGAAAAGCTGTCACCCTCTCAGAAGGGTAATCCAAGCTTGATGTCCAGTCATCAACTATAAACAAAGGTACAATCAGTATTTAATTTCTGTCTTCCTTTTTGTACTAATCAGTTTGTTCAATAGAATGAATTGCAAAAACAAAAGAACAGGGGACTCCAGCCAGGCAGGCTGCAAAGTTCAGGTACTCCAGATCAGGACCACCAGAGTTAGTCCTGATGAACAGAAAACCAGCAGCCCAGTCTTTGTCATGACCGCTATCAAAATTGCTGAAGAAAAGAGTAGTGCCAGTCCTTGCCTTGAAAGTAAACCTCCCTGGACTGACAGTCTTCAGGGAGTAGCAACTTTTCAGGTCCTCCAGGGTAAAGGATAGCTTGTGCTTCTCACAGAGGAATCCAGACTTCAGCACCAGCACGTGATCAAGCTTTGTCTATAGTCGCAGTGAAGTATCTTCTCATTACTGGCCTGACCCAGCGATAATGAGAAGATAAGGGGCAATTGTTGGGCCTGATTTCCGCACACTATATTCAGGGTACAGTCTTACCCTGGCCTGACCGTCAGGGTAGGTCCGACAGGATCGTTGAAGTTCAGCACCTGCTACCAAGCCTAGACTTCCACATCATCAAGGTCAACTTCTACCCTGGCCTGACAATCAGGGTAGGATCGCCAGGGTAGCTCGAGCCTGGCACCAGGCAGGAGAGGATAACGGTCAAATGTGAGGTCAACATTTGGCTAAGTCAAAGATAATTATACAACATTATTACCACATAAATATGGTAATTAAGAGAGTAATTATGGTGGAGATTTGGTCATAAAAGAGGAGCATTAATAGGCATTAATGCGTAGTTATGGGCAATCAAGACAGCAATTAAGGAGCAATTAATGAGGCAATTAAGAGAGAATATTTGCTCTTAATGGTGAAGATTATCCTACCGTTGGTGAACACTATATAAGGAGAAGCAAGAATCACAAGATGTGAGGAGAACACAACATACGCATTATCACCATCCTACATTCTACGTACAAGACATTCGAAGAAGATACACAAGATCATACTACAAGCTACACAATCACAATACTTAGAGAAAATACTATACTTTGCGCTCATTACGTTATGATCCTCTCAAATCATAGTAAAATCCTCTCCTGGCTTGGTGCCCATGGTTTTTTCCATTCAAGGGTTTTCCACGTACAAATCTTTGTGTCACGCTTTCTCTTATTGTTTAATACTTTTACTATCATTTTTATCTACATTATAATCAAACCTGCAAAGGTACGATTAATACAACATCAAGATAGGATAATACTAGTTAACCCCCAAACTATTCTACCCTGGTCGTATTTCCAGCTTTGCGCAAAATACGGGTAAAACACTCAGCTTTGCATATAAATTGTTGTCATGCAACTTCTGCAATACCAACCTTAGATGTTCCTCGTGCTCCTTCTTGGTCTTAGAATAGACCAGTATGTCGTCGATGAACACCACAACAAACTGATCTAAGAATTCACTAAAAATCCGATTCATCAAATCCATGAACACCGCCCCTGCATTAGTCAGCCCGAATGGCATCACTATATATTCATAGTTCCCATATCTCGATCTAAATGCTGTCTTTGGCACATCCTCCTCTCTGATTCTCAGCTGATGATATCCCGATCTCAGGTCAATCTTCGAAAACACTCCGACACCGCTAAACTGATCGAACAAGTCATCTATTCTTGACAATGAATACTTATTCTTCACAGTCACATGAATCAACTCGCGATAATCAATGCACAGTCTCATGCTTCCATCCTTCTTCTTAACGAACAGGATTGGTGCTCCCCAAGGTGATACACTTGGTCGAATGTATCCCTTCTGCAACAAGTCTTCTAGTTGCTTCTTTAATTCCTCCAGCTCTCTTGGCGTCATACGGTATGGGGCTTTGGAAATCAGTCCGGTCCCCGGCTTCAGGTCAATTGTGAAATCGATATCTCTCTTCGGTGGTAACCCCGGTATCTCTTCAGGAAAGACATCCACATATTCACCCATGAATGGTATCTCCGATGCTACTAACTTTTCAGATCGGTTATCCTAAACGTCACAAAGTATGATAGGACATCCCTTCCGAATGTAAGACTTAAGGGTCACTGCTGCAATCAACTTGAACTTGGGTTTGATAACAAACCCACGGTAAGACGTACTCCTTCCTTTAGGTCCTCTTAGAGTCACCTTCTTCTGATGACAATCTATCCTTTGCTTTGTTCTTACCCAACCAATCCATCCCGACTATTACTTCGAATCCGTCTAAGGGAAATTCTAACAGGTCTACAAGGAAGTTCGTTTCTCCTATGTACATCGACACATCCCTATATCTTTTATTACATGACACCGACTCCCCCGAAGGTATAAATACGTTATCAGATACTAACTCATAACCCTTTAACTTCATATTCTTAGCATGGCTCTTAGAAACAAATGAATGGGTTGCACCAGAATCAAACAAAACGAAAGACGGGGTATTATGTATAGAAAAAGTACCGATCATGACTTGCGTGTCGTCCTCCGCGGCCTGCTTCTCCATCATGAATAGCTTGCCGCTATTCTTAGCAGGACTCCCTCCTTGCACAGTAGTTGCCGATGTAGTCGGCTTGGCAGCCGTGTTCTGGTTCCCGGTCGCAGTCGCAGTCGGACGCTGATAAGATCCCCCACCATTGTTGCCCTGCCCTTCTTGATTGTACCACGACCCAGCTGACCTGTTACTAGCCATGCTCTGCAATGGGGCTTGCGAGAAGCCTCCCTGATAAGACCTCTGCTGATGAGCTCCTCCTCCCGGTCCACGGCACTCGAAGCGACGGTGCCCAATCTTGCCACAGTTGTAGCAAGTCAAAGGTGTTGACTCGCTAGCTGTGCGTCCGCCTCTACCTCCACCATGTGATCCTCCACCAAAACTAGGCCCTCCAGAATACCCTCTAGATTGGGTGTAACCACCCCTCTTTGCACTACTCTAACCACCAACCTCACTCTCAGCCTTCCTTTTCTCAGTAGCTCTCTCTCTAGCCTCCTTTGACATGTCGATGAGACGTTCGACATGTCCAGCTCGTTCATACACCTCTGTCAAATCAGATAGTGTCCCTGCCGGTAGCTTCTCTAGAATCTTGAAGTGTAGACCTTTCTCGAATCGGATGGCCAAACTCAAGTCACTGAGCTCGGTATCTGCAGCATAGCGCGACAATGCGAGGAACTTGTCGTAATAGTCAGCCACGGTCATTGCCTCCGTCATGACAAAGGAATCGAACTCTGCCCTCAGCCTATTGCGAACATGCTCCGGTACGAATCTCTTTCGCATCTCAACCTTGAAAGCCTTCCAAGGAATGAAGCCCTGTCCCGTGCTCCGGTAATGCTCCCTAGCCGTTTTGCGCACACCTTTCCACCATACCCCAGCAGCATCGCGTAAGTAATACGCAGCTTGGTTCACTTGCAGCTCTTCCGGACACTGAACTAGTTCCATAAGGTTCTCCATTTCGTCGTGCCAGTTATCAAGCAACTTTGGCTCTTCGGTACCCTCAAAGACTGTAGGTTGGAAGCGGGAGATCACCGTGCTCATCTTAGTCGCACTCATCTTGCCGGGTTCCTTACATACCCGCTTGACGATCTCAGTGAGCTGTTCGTTCTGCTCGATTAACCTAGCGATTTCATCTAGCCTCATATCAGCAGCTAGTATGTGAGCGTTAGACCTCTTTGGCGGCATTTTGAGCTGATTAGAAGAAAACAATACGATCGTAAGCATAAGCCTACGGCTCAAAATAATCCATCCGTCCAAAGAGTTACTCGGCCGAATAGTGGAACTACTCGGCCGAGTACAGACTACTCGGTCGAGTAATGGCTTTACTCGGCCGGGTAACTATACTCCAGAAGAATTTCCAGAATACCTGACTTATGTGTACTCGGTCGAGCCCTAATGCTATTCGGCCGAGTACTGACTACTCGGTCGATTACTATGTCCATTCGGCCGAGTACCAACTAGGCAGAAACTTTACAGATTTGTACTCCATATATCTACTCGACCGAATTCTAAACCACTCGGCCGAGTATGGACTACTCGGTCGAGTACTCCTCGGCATTCGGCCGAGTACAATTTTCCAGAGGTTTCTGTCCAATTCTGTCACTACCCTACCCGGTCGAGCACCAGTACATTCGGCCGAGTACCCTCTACTCGGCCGAGTACTGCCTATACTCGGTCGGGTCATGCCTTTTTCGTGCTACCGTTCCTCCTTTTTACGCATCATAAGGTATCCTAGCATATTTCTAAGTACAAGCCATGTATGTAAATCACGAAATTCATGTTCTTCAGCCAACACATAATTTTCATGCCATAGATTTACGCAAAATCAAATCCTTGTCTTATCATATTATATCATGCCATTCATATAATTCACATATCACTCTTACGCTTTTTCGTATACTGCCTTTAAACTCATCACATGCATTCTCCATCCAGCCGTACACGAAGTACGCAAATAAAACAAAACAAACCAAGCACAAGACACTCCCCCCGGTGAACGGTTCTAAGTTGTATGGGCGATTTGCGACTTTGGGACGTCTCTCAAGCCTTTGCGGTAGCTCCAAACAACTCTTCCCCGGGTTCATTTTAATTAGACACCCTACGTTCATTGGTTCATTGGTTCAGGTTCCAAAATCGTTCGCTCTGATACCACTTTGTAACACCCCCATATACCAAGGCCCCTTACCAGGGACCGCCCTAGCAT